>JASDQU010216372.1:8298-18337 GCA_032191745.1 Picea mariana | reverse complement strand
AATAAAATATTAAAGCTACTTATAGTGATTCACTTTTATACTTGAAGTGAAATACACTTTACAATTTTGGCATGAATTTTTTCAAAAAAAATTAACAAAAGAGAGACTTGAACTCAAGACCTCTTACTTAATAAGGCAACTTTTAACCAAATGATCTAGAAAAACATATTGTAATTTTCATAAGGAGGATTGGGGGTGTTTTTTTTGTTGTTGTGGAAGATGACCTTCGAGAGCTTGCTCAAAAAAAACTCTTTTCACACAAGAAAAAAATTTCTCTTCTCGATGACAACAAGGGTTAGATCTCGGTTAGCTTACCCAGAAGATGCACCTTGTCCTATCTATTTCTGATTTTCCGAGGTCACACAGGGTGCGGGGCAAAGAGAATACGCATATCTAAAAGAGAAGCAACCTGGAAATAAATAAATCAAAACCAAAATACTACTCTGCAAAAAAATTTAAAAATGCATATTCAAACTTTATACCTCTGGATTTGACTGTAATGGTCATATCTTGGGAAAACGGAAACCTTTTCGAGTGAAATGAAAAGTGTTCCTGACTGAAATGATCACTTTGGACACAATGAAATAGTCCTTTCAGCCCATAAATGTACCAAAATGATAGAAAGTGGAGATGAGGCAACTCGGCTTCACGATCTCGATCTACAACAAGAGCGGGTCTTCAAACAGGCTCTGATACCATGTTCGACAACACAAGTATTCCAACAGAGAATGAACACCTTTAGTAACCACTCACATAACCATATCAAATATCAACACACCGATGTTTTCACGTGGTAAAACCCCTACGGGGAAACATCCACGGCCCCAGCCAACGCGGCCACTTGGAGCAGTTTATTGATGCAAAGAAAAAGATTACAGAGAGATTTTACAATAGATTTTCTCACAATCGATCATCGGCAAATGACCCTCCATGCTCTTTAAATAGATATCATGGACCAATCAGGTGTTTAGCCACGGATCAATGGTCGTTAAGATCGAGGGGAGTATGAACTTTCGGATCACTCTATGTCGAGAACATATCGTGACCGTCGGATTTTCTAACTACAAATGCATACTAATGCATACTAAAGAAACACACTAGAAATCACACTTTTACCTAATCGACACAATAGACCAAGTAGATCTTACTAACTCCTAAGTGTCTAAATATCCTAACACCTATTAGGTGTGCCAATTCCCAGGTAGAGAGATATTTCTTATGAAACCCTTCAAAGTGTATGTATAATGAATGATGTGACATAGGTTTTGCTTCATGGTCATGGAGTCATTGACATGAAAGGTAGTCGTGCACTGTCCATTTCCATGAGTGCCTTTGTAGAGGGAGATTTTTCTACTTGATATACCCTTTCCTCGGTAGTATGTGTATTCCAAACCCCTTCTTTCTTTTTTATATTATTTTATTTCTTTGTAAGTCCCATTTTCAGGTTTCAAGATTTTGTTATTTTTCTTACTAGGATTAATTCCTTTTGATTGATATGCATTCACTGCATTAGTACTAGGGAAAATCACCTCATAGCGAGAAGGTAGAGCTCAAGCTGACCTTTGGCTTTTGACTTGGTCATTTGTTATCCCATTATTTAGTCTTTATTTTATAACATGCTTTTTTTCACATTTATAGCAGTTGCATCAACCTCAACATTTTGTCCCTTCTTCTCATAGGAGAATGAACCACGAGATTTTTTGGGGTACATGTAACAACCATTACCAAAATATAGGACAATGAAAAGAATCAAGATAAAAAAAAATTAAGTATGGAGGGGAGTGATATTTTACCCCTATCAAGAACTCCTAATAGTACCCTTGTTCCCCAAGAGTGATAACACTAGACTAGGACACAAATGATGGCCACCAAGGTGAAACAAGGAAAAAAGAATAGCTTCCAAGCAATCATGATCCATTATTTGACTTCAACCCATGATCCTCACCTAAATTCCTAATGCATTAAATGTGGCACTTTATATGGAACAATGACTAGTGTACGTCATGTGTGTTGGACCACCACCATCATATGAATCATGGTTATCAAGTGGATTGAGTTGTACAATGATGAGGAGGAAGGCAGATGAGAGCTTCATGTTTGTGGAGAATGTTAATGATCATCTATGGGATCATTGTATTCATTGTGGGCCATGACACGTGATTTCCTCTAGTTACCCCTAGGTGATAAGGGGGGTAACTATTAGAAAAATAGGATCGCAGAGCAATAAAATAAAAAACAAATGCTAAATAAAACATAGAAGATACGCAATAAAATAGAGACACAGATATATGTGGGTCACCCAGTGTGGGCTACGTCCACCAGAGAAATTTCCAGGTCCTTCCTTTTTATTATCTAGCAAATGAAGGGATACAACCTACAACACACCCGATGTAACTTCCTCTTCTTTCTCTCACAGTCTCCTCTCTCAGAATATAATATTCACAATGATGCATAACCACAATACATTTCCCTCATAAAAGAGGGTTTCCTTCTACGAGAAAAAACCATAACATAACTTCTACTGTCATATCTATGAACTTATATTGAATGGTCCAAATTTACTATGAAATTACAATACACATTTACAAGGCAATTTTTCCTTCGGGGGCTTCACCCTCGGACCCCCCAGCCGGGGGGATGAGCCCCCCCTACAACCCCCCCACGTGGAGGGGTGTACAATCCTCATGCGGTATAAACACATATGAAACAAGAATATAATCAAGTTCCACAACAAACAGTAACATGAGCATTTAGTGCTCAAAATTGGCCATGAAAATAGCATGCAGAATTTTCCAACACAGAGTAGAGATCACATTGATTCATCCATTCAAATTTTGGCAATGGGTGAATGAATCGCATATATGAGGCATGAATATTTTGAGATATCTCCATAGAATTATTAGTAGAAAATTACTCCATGAATGACTAAGCATCTGCATAATTCAGGTTGTGAATCAATGTTTCTCATATAGCAATGGAAGGGTCATCCTCAGAACTAGGAAAGCTACTATTGAACATAAATTTTTCTAGTAGTAGAGGAGTGACTTTAACACCTTGAAACTACTAAAAAATAGAGGCTCTTGTAGCATAATATAGGGCACTTTCAAGCCACGATATCACTATAGAATGGGTCTTTTTAAAGCCATGAAAATTGGTTCTATAGTGTGAAACATACTTTCTAGCACCTTCAAGCTACAAAATTATTCATTGGCTATGGATTTGTTGTAGTTGCGGATCTGAATTTCTTGGATATGGATCTCTTGTAGTTGCATGCAAACCCATAGAACCTTCAAAATTCCCCCATTTTCACTTGTTCATATTCAAATAGTGTGAGGCAATGCACAGAGGAATATGATAGTTGATCTCTTAATGGAGAAGGCTATATTTTATAGTGATCCCCGAGATGAGTCTATAGCAAAGAAGAGAAGCAAATTAACTCCTCCAAAATCTCAATTTCTCCTTAAATGAAAACTCTCCTTTAGATTATCTTAGGTTCTAATAGCATGTGATATTTAAGTCAAAACCAAATTGCAGGTCTGAGATCAACATAGGCTATAGATATGTGATGCAGTGGCTACAGAACCACCCAAGATCAAGAGTCTGAAAGAAGAGAATGAAAATCAAGAAGAGAAACCACATTGTTTTAATGATGTGCTATGCTCATTAACCCACTATATTTATCACTAATCAATGATCATTCAAGCAATACAAATACAATCAATTTCTAGAGGGACATTATGGAAATAAATCCATGCAATGGCATGCCATGAATTTCTCCTCAAACCAAGGAAGAAAAACAATGAAAATAATGATAAGTAAGCTTCGTTTCATGTCTTCTTGAAAGTGATAAAGCTAAAAGAAACTAGCATGGGTGCTTAATTAAAGAAACACATGCAAGTGTGCTAATGTAAGCAAAGTGCATGAACAATATGCACCAACATTGCTTGCATATCTAGCCCAAAGAGCATAAACTCTCTAGGGATTTACAGTAGCATAGGAGGTCAATGTCAGCAATGATATGGATAGCAAGTTGATTTTGACATAAAAGGTATCCTTGATCCAATTTTTTCCTTCAATATTGAAATAGAAGCTTTCCTTCTTGCAAATGTGTCGAATATTGGTTCATGGAGGTCAATGAGATTGGGGATTCTTGTAAACTCCAGAAAAACTACCAAAGAAAACATAAAATTGGATATTCATGAATAGGGTGTTGTGATTTCATACAAAGGTGGTCATCCAAGTGACGTTATAGAAGAGATAGAATGTTTTGTAGCATGTGTAGACAACATAATAGTTTCCATGTTGGAAAACAATTGAACTTAGTAGAAGAAGGTAGTCCATACTTCCTTTTATGGATTTGTTGTGTAATGGAATCTTGATGGATGGTTTCTTGTAATTGGACACAAAAATCATTGTTGAATGACTATTGACCATAATTCGACTTGGCTTTCATTCACTGCCAAAATATACCATCTTCGAGTTTGATAACTAAAGAGAGTTGCATGCCAAATATGGGAATGAATTTCGATCGAAGAGAGTTTCAAACTGAAGATTTATCATAGAAGAGAATCAATGAGAAAACTTTTTCATTGTAGGAACAAGTGGAGCGAAAAATCATAGCCGAGGTCATACCCAGAACTAGGGTTCAATGGCTAGAACCAAGAGCTAGAGCTAGAGCCAGAGTTAGATTTGTATTCAAGAGCCAAAGTTGAGAGCCATGTTCCATATAAGTGGAAAAAAGGCACATTTATCTAGAGATTAGTTTCCGAGAAAGTTTTGGAGACCAAAATCTGCTTAGTGAGGAGTTGTGATTTGAAATGGATCCAAACAAAAATGAATGGTTGTAAGACTCAGTATCCATAAGTAATTTGAAAATCAATGAGGGTTGAAGAAAATAAAAGACAATACAAGCATTAAAAAAATTAAATGAAATAAAAGAAAGAAATAAAAATGAGAAAAATAAAATGAAATAGGAGATAATGCTAGGGAATAAGAAATGATAGGAAATGAACATCTAGCCTTCCCATTACCCTCATATATTCTTATATCTTCTTGTAATTGGACTCACAAAGGGTATTTTGGTAGAGATGAAAGAATGTTGAAGATAAGTCAATTATGTAAATTGTCAAATGACTGAGAGAGTAATGAATTTGCATTGTAACCTGAAATTGTCGAAATAAGTATAGATCAATCATTCAAAGCCGATTTTCCCATTTGGGTTTCCATAGTAAAATATCTATGTTAACTATGAGTTTTATTGTGACTTTTGCGTGGTTTTGTTCAAATTTTGTGTAAGGGTATTGCTACTCTTAATCATGTTTAATGGGTTATAATGATGAATTTCAAATTGTGTTTTTGATATCTCTTACTAAGTAATCAATTTCCCTTAATATTGTGTGAACAACAACAGTTAGGAGAAACCAACTATCCATTATGTTAATATAAATGGATTTAATGATTTGGTTGTTCAATTGTTCAATTCACTTCTAATTTTTCCCTAATTATAATCAATTTGTGGTTTGTTGAGGCCATTGGGTACTAAGACAAGTCATATGCATCCCTTGTATGAGTCTTTCTACCAGGAAGTGTATGGTACCTCCTTTATCTTAGCTTTGCATTGAGTTGAATTATGTAGATAGAAATTGATTTATTATGTTAACCTAAATATAGAATTAATTATCATTCCATCAAAGCATTGGACATTTTCCATAGTTGAGGTAATGTATCCTTAACAAACCATTCAAATTTTGTTTATAGGTTGTTGTGGAAAGAAAAATATAGACCAGTGATGGTTTGTTTATTTGGCTAAGGTGGAAAGTGGAATCCAAACCGTGGGAATTTTTGGAAATATTGTTGTGATTATTGTAAACTACAAGGGGGGACTACAGATGTCCAAGATRAATATTGCAAGATGGAGATTGTTGRAAATATTGTTTTTGGATTTTTTATGCTCAATTGGATACCCTCTCTTTGAAGGAATTTTTACTATGAATACYTAGCTTAAATGGGAGCATAAGATATATGGTTGAAAATATTATTCCAAGAATTTGCAACAGTATATCGCACTCCCTCTAACTCTATACGAATAAGGAGATATGAAATATTATGTCATGACAACCTAGCCYGAAAGTACAAGTCGGCRCCATAAGTGAACCTAGGAAAATTATAAATACAGGATAGATGTGTATATTTGAAGACCATCCAAACAATAATATCAAGTACAAGTGCGCATAAGAGATCTAAGGTGTGAAAGAGGATATAGGGAGTATTCCTRGTGTCTAAAGGTGCACAAGATGATTTTTCTTGGAGTTGTAAGAGTGTGTTATGAAGGACTAAGATCTATGATTCTACAAAGTGTGATGTTTTGAGTTTGTGATGATGCAATCTAGAATTATGCTATTTGAATTATGTTATGAGGTTCACTAGAGCATGAAGGCTAAATCTTACTCGGGTTTGAAGCTATGTCTAGGGTGTGAAGCAAAGAGAGGTGTTGGAGCATGGAAATTAAGGGTATGATGATGATGTGAAATGCATGAGGTAGGAAGCATGCAGGTGAATTCATAAGTACTATGTGTATGAATGTATTATATTGGTACCTATACAAGTCTTACTAAGTTGGTGCTCAGCTAAGTAGATTGGTGTCTCCAATAGGTTGGTGCCTACACAATATCTTGTTGAGTTGGTGCTCAGTTGAAGAGATTGATGTCTCTAGTAGGTTGGTTCCTACACAATATCTTATTGAGTTAGTTCTCAGCTAAAAATATTGGTGTCTCTGGTAGGTTGGTGCCTACAAACATTTATAAAGATAATTTTTTCTGGTTTTCTCCAACAAGGGTTTCCAAATTAAACTTTACGTACTGTGATTTGAGTTTACATGCATTTATTGTTTCAAAGTTAATGAATGATAATTTAAAGTAAAAATTTTATTATATTGATTCACCCTCCCTCTCGGTATAAGCATAAGTTCAACAATTGGTTTCATAGTAGGTTCCTTTGGAAACAGTCTAACCGTTGGAAGGAAAATCTTGGGAGAACACATGTCTAGTAAAGAATAATTCACCTTCATGAACATGGATACAAACTCTACTGATACAGAAAATGAATACAATCAGAAAGAAAAAATAGATTCAGAAGAAGAATACATTGATGGGGAAGTGAATTTTRAAGAAAAAAAAWTTAGTGCCTTAGAAGAAATAGACAGACTCRGGGGAAATAATAAAAAGTAGAAAGAGAAATTTCATAAATATGAAAAGAAGGATCGTGATACTGATTAAACAAAAAAAACAATCATCATCCTAAAGACTCAACTAGAAGAGAGAAAAAGGATAGAAGAAGTGGTGAGAATCCAACTGAAGGAAAAGGAAGAAAATTMTGRGAAGCTAGAGGGTGAAATGGTTTCCTTAAGAAAGGAACTAGAGAAAACAATTGATCAATTGAGTATAAKCTTGAAGTTTGGAAAGAGAATTGAAATATTAGATAATATTCTCAGTTACCAAAGGTCACCATTCATCAATACAGGTCTTGGCTACGATGAAAAACAACAAACCCTTGAGGGAGATGAAAGCACTAAGGTCACAAAGCCATAAGAAAAGGAAAATGAAGAAAAKCCTAAAAGCTATGCTAATATTCTCAAAGGATCCATCAACAATGAAAGCAATAGAAATGGAGGAAATAATGACCAGCAGAAACCTAATTCTTCTCACAAGAACAACAAGAATGAATTCAGAAGAGTCATTCCACCAAGAAGGCCATTCACTTTCACAACCCAATRCCAAAATCTCTTTCTTGGCTATTTTTTTTTCTTGCAATAATTTTGGTCATAAATCAATAGATTGTAGATCTCATGCAAGAAGTTATCATGTGAGAGATATAAATAGACATTCGTATAAGACCTCAAAGAATGATTATGTGAGCAACAAAACCATAAGTTCTCATTGTTTTGTTGATATAAACTACAATTCATTTGCTCCCATACTTGATTACAATATTGAATTTTATAAGTGAAATAACTATGGGAACATAGCACATGACCGTAGAAGCATCATAATAAAGTATCCTAAACAAAACAGGGAAGAAGATGTTCTTACCAAGCATAGAGAAGAATACACAAAGGTGTGGAAAAGGAAGCAAGAAGAACCAAAGAAGGAAGAATATGTACTTGCAATGTATTCTCAAGAAAAAATAATCTAATGGTACATTGATAGTGGATGTTCAAAACACATGACAAGGGATCAGAACAAATTTCTCACCCTAAAGGAAGAAAAAGGAGGTAGCATTACCTTTGGGCATAACAATTCTACAAGGATAGTTGGAAAAGATATTGTTAGTCTTAATGATGGAACGACTAAAACACATAATTTCTTGTATGTTGAAGGTTTAAAACACAATATTCTAAGTGTCATTAAAATGTGTGATCAAGGTTACAACCTCACATTTAATTATAAAGTTTGTGAGATAAGGAAAGCGGGATCAAGAAGATTACTGGAAAATGAAAAAAAATCCTGACCAATGTATATGTTCTTGATGAAGTCAAAGGAGAAAAACGTTGTATGGAAAAAGTAAATGAAAGTTGGTTATGTCATAGAAGGATGGGTCATATAAAATTTGACAATCTAGTAAAACTCAACAAGACACAAACAGTAAAAAATATGTCAAGGATATCAAAACCTACTGACACTATTTGCAAGCCATGTCAACAGGGGAAGCAGACGAGATTTAGTTTCAAATAAAAGGAGTACTCAACATCAAAGCCATTGTAACTTGTACACACATACCTCTGGGGGCCAACAAGAACACAAACTTTAAAAGGTGAGAGTAATTTTATGTTGCTTATTGATGATTACAGAAGAATGGCATGGGTTACATTTCTTAAAGAAAATTTTGAAGCTTTGAGAAGTTTAAAGCTTTCAAATCCCTAGTTGAAAATGAAATAGGTTTAAAAATCAAGTGCTTAAGATCAGATAGAGGAGGTAAGTTTACCTTTTACGAATTTGATGAATTCTATGAGAATCATGGAATCAAGAGACATTTTTCAGCAGCAAGGACTCCACAACGAAATGGAGTTGTAGAAAAGAAGAACATAATTGTACAAGATATGGATAGAATAATGTTGAATGAAGCCAAACTACCAGACACCTTTTGGAGAGAAGCATTCAACACAACATTCTACATTTTGAATACAACACAAATTAGAGAGAGCAACAACAAGATACCTTATGAATTATGGAAAGGTAGACCAGCTACAATCAAATAATTCAAAGTATTTGGGAGCAACTTCTATGTAAAGAGAAATGAATATAATTTTGACAAGTTTGATTCTAGAACAGACAAAGGTATATTTCTTGGCTATGCATCTGGAAGCAATGCCTACAAATGTTACAATGAAAGACTACACAAGGTTGTAGATAGTATTGATGTAAGAGCAGATGAAGCAATACCTCAAATGGAAAAGTCACAAACAAACTAAGATGCATAGGAGACAATCTATAGAGAACGAGAAAAGGAAGAAGAAGAGGAAGAAGAAAATAAAGAACAAAAAGAAATAGAACGCCAATATCCAAAGGCACCATTCAAATTTGTTCAAAAGCATCATCCATAAAATCAAATTCTTGGTGATTTAGATATAGAAGTTCAGACTAGAAGAAGATTGAACTTTTATTTTTTATATAAAATAGATCCCAAGAACTTTGCACAAGTTAGTGAAGATAAGCATTGGGTTAATGCTATGAAAGAAGAACTAAATCAAATTGAGAAGAATGAGACATGGAAACTTGTGCCTAGAGGAAAAGACAAGAATGTGATTGGCACCAAATGGGTCTTAAAAAAATGGATGAAGATAGACAAGTAGTAAGAAATAAATAAATATTGGTCTGTAAAGGGTATGCTCAAGTTGAGGGTATTGAATTTGAAGAAACCTTTGCTCCAATTGCAAGAATAGAAGAAATCAAAATGTTTTTGGCATTTGTGTGTTTCAAGAACTTCAAAATCTATCAAATGAATGTCAAGTCAACCTTTCTAAATGGAAATTTAGAAGAATATG
>JASDQU010216371.1:0-18226 GCA_032191745.1 Picea mariana | reverse complement strand
CGATCTATTTTGTGAATGTGAAATTTATGAATGTTTAAATTCTATTGATAATGAAGTATATGATGAGCCATATTGTGAGAAAGAGAAATTGTTGAATGTTTAAATACCGTTAGAAGGATGTTTTGGTAAATGATAATCTTGTGAATGTGTAAAAGTATGAATTATGGGATATTGTGAAATCTAATTTAAACTAGAAAACTTTGATGATAATATATATTGGTACGGGACACCAAATTGAGATAACGAAAGTATGCAATTATATGATGATAATGCATAGAGAATATGAGTTTGTGTTGTAGACTAATCTGCAGGTTATGGGCTATGGAATAGCCAAGTGATAATGATGATGAGAGTGGATATTGGGACCACTAACCGAGAAACATTATGGTATGAATAATGTACATGGAAATTATTTTGATTTGGATGCACTACTATGATATAGGGACTATTGCATGATTTTGGTACTAATACTGCCCAAAACCGAATAAACGATGACATAACCTCTAGCAACACGGTGCTCCTGTATGTTCCATTGTAGGGTGTTGACCCTGGTTCTGCTAGGAGGGTTGGAGGCATTTCCCACCGTGTATCCTCCATTGTAGGGTGTTGACCCTGGTTCTGCTAGGAGGGGTGGAGGCATTTCCCACCGTGTATCCTCCGAAACCTGAAGTCCTGGGAGGATGGTGCTGGTTCACGCTCCCCAGATGTGTGATGAGGAATGTCAGTTGCCTGCTAGGGAAGCTTGGTTGAGTGAGAGACACTTCCACTTACGAGTTCTATTTGGAGTTAGGTCAGTATAGCTAACGCTCCAAGATAGTCTAGCAGAGGACGGATAGGATGGGAGATGGAAGTAGGTTAGGAAGGAAGGATGAGTAGATAGTTGAGACTTCATGGGGGTCTGTCATGTGGTGGGAGTTGATGAAGAAAATATGTATATAAATATTCATTATGATGTAACTAAACCACAATTGTTAAAATAAATTATTGAATCAGATAATTGAGATTAAAGAAATTCTTCAACAATTGATGATTGTTGTCTTTTATGAAAGACTAGTTTTGTTGACTGGATTGAATGCATACATAAATTATTAAAGAATGACAGTTTGATTATTAGTACATGCACGAGGTTTACATGTACTAGCTACACATGTATTCCTTGTACGTATACAATAGTATGTATGGACTTCTTGATTTACTTACTGATATTGTCAAGTTAAGTGTTGTGAATGTATGAACCATGCTCCTTTCCTTGTACCATCAGATACCTTAAACTTCGGGACGAAGTTTCTTGAAGGGTGGGTGTATGTAACGACCCTAATTAAATAAACGATTAAAGATTATAAAGTAAAATTAATTAAAAGAAAATGATTGTGATTAACTAAGTAATACTCTAATTACAGACCACATTTAATGACGTGAGAATTATAATTTAAAAGATCTCTGAAAATGATATAAAATGGTGGCGTATGAAGAGAGGGATAGCCATGGAACCCGAGAAGATAAAACATTAATTCATGATGAAGTACAAGAGACAGAGGGTGGTTGTGGAGAGTAAGTGCGTGAGGCGGTCGGGAGGAATAAGGGAGGAAAGAGGGGGATGTGCACACCATTCGACGGGGATGGATGCAGCGGACTGTGTTTTGCTGTGAGCAGCGATTTTGTGGGCACTATGGTATTTTTTGGATTGTGGCATCTTGATCAGTTGAGCCACTGCGTTGCTAGAGGTTTTGGGCATGGAGGGCCAGGATATCCATAGATATCCTGGAGCTAGGTAGTTTTCCTAGTTGGCAGGGAGGACAGTAGTTTTGGGCAGTTATTTTCCTGTTTGTGGTAGGATTGATCTGAGGAGCAGGTAGCAGGAAGGCAACAGCAAGGCACAGTGGCAACAGTAATTAGCATAAGAACCAGGTACTTGTTAAGTTATGTATTTATTTCTTTAGTCATGAAAGCAGTATTCTATTGATAAATTTGAGTTATTAAAGTTGTTGTTATGAGAATCACTATTATGCTAAGAAGTTATTGTTTCAGTTAGGAAATAAATTGCTTATGAATAGAAATGATGTTTAGAAATATTAGGCTGTTACAATGAAAACACTCATACAAATATCCAAAGTGTTTAAATAAGATTACTATCTCAAATGTTCTTAATTGTATTCAAATACTTATTCCATGAGCTAAATTAAATTATATGTATATTCTCTTTATAAAATAGTTAATTGAATAATAATGTCATATGAATTATGCATATAAAGGAATTATGCTTGAGCACACATGAGAATGTTGTGCATACATGATATTTTCAACTTCAATTCTTTGACACTAGATATGCAACAAGAAAGTGGATATGTCGATTCCTTTGACACTGGATTTGTTGAAACACTTCATATTTCAATAACTATAAAAGTATTAAATAAACCTGGTCGACCTTCACACTTTATAGTTTGTAATGGAATAATTAAACAAATCGTCCATTGATGCTTGTATTATAATATGTATAAGTTATTTCATTCATGTACTTCACTTAATAAATTATTATGTAATTCATGTACTTTATTTTTGTTTCCCCAAAATATTGCAGATGCATATAAATCATCCCCGTAGAACATGGGGTAAAAACCATATTAATTAACATTGAAGTTATCGATGCCCCACTTGATTACAATATCTTGTTCGGATGTAGCTACATATATTCTATGAAGGCGGTATCCTCTTCTGTGTTTCTTACGATGATGTTCCTCCACAACGAGAAAATCGTCACCATTAACCAACTTACACATTATGAGCCTAATCATTCCACCAACATTGATAACATCCTCCCCCTTATCCGCACTAGCTTGGATTCTTTCTCAATCATTGGAATTGGTCTTGGAGTATTCAAGGACCCATCCTTTTTAGGGTCTTATCATGGAGATCCACCTCTCCTAAACCCTTCTATTTCAGCACAAGTGTATGTAGTTTCCTCTAACGGAATAGATATTGGAGTTAATACTCCTCTCATTGAGTCCCCTCCCCACATAGTTACACCAATCAAAGAACCACTACCCCAGGAATTCCCTGAAAACACCACCACACCACTTGTACCATATTCTTCCCCCCCCCCGCTCCAAGGGAAAATCCTGGCTTGGGAAACAGTCCCCTAAGCCATTACCCAAATCCCCTTTTTCTACCTCCCACCTAAAGTCCAAGCATTCCAAGTAGATTATACTCTCACCCTTCCCAACATGGTTCTCGCCATCCCTGTATGGTATCTGTATCCACCTGTTATGGCTCCTCCACCATCTCTCCCTCCTCAGAAAGAGGGATTACCAATACAAATCCCAGTATAGGCTCCTGCCACACCACCCTCACCCCCAACTAGAGGAAACACCACCACCACTAGGGGAAGATGAAGGAATAATGAGCCCATAGCTCCACTCCCTCCCCGAGCTCAACCTCCTTGCATGTTATGCGAAAGAGAAGGACACCTCACTAACAAATGTCCTACTCTTCCCGAGTTACACAATATTATCCATCTCCCCAAAGCAACCCCATTTCTTGACACTCCACCAAGTACATCCACGGCTACTATATAGTCCTCAACCACATGCAAGAAAGGGTTATGAAAAAATTTCGCTTGTGCCATATGGTCAGAATATGACCATTACACTCATCATTTCCTAGCTCTACCCCAATTCCACCAAACATTAGCCATAGTATGCCACACATCTCGGCCTGATTCCTCTCTAGAACTCCCTACTGAGGCTCACATTACTGACATTCGTTATATTTCGTCATCAGTCCCCAAGAGAAAAAGATACCATCCATAGTATCATGACATTTTGTTTATGTCCAGTGGTCCATCACACCCATTACACGATATCCCTTCTATGTCCTCACCACTTGAGGACAATCACACTTACCTGTTAACAGTTCCCCTTGCCATCTCCTAGGATCCCCTGTATTCTCACATTTTCCATTGCGATGAAGATATCTTGGAGGAAATGACTACCCCTGATTTCCCTTGGAATGCATTCCATCATCAAGAACTTTTCCTCTCACACAAGGCCTTTCACCCTCCTACCCAAGCCTCCCTATGTGCGATCGAAACCAAGGATTTTATTCGTCCAGGGAATATTGATAGGTTCAAAACCCTATGCCTACCCTCGATGCTTTTGAAGAAGGAAACATGGCCAACATCTCCCTCAAAATCGAAATTGACATTTCCATTAAACCGAGCATCCTAAAATAGATCACCATTGGCTCCGCATGCTCCCCTGAAGAATTCATCGCTTACAAACCTGTCTTTTAGGAATATCGAGATATTTTTTCTTGGTCATATGCAGAGATTCCTGGCCTCGATCCTTCTATAGTATAACATCAAATCGACACATGGTCGTATAACGCACATGTTCATCAAAAGAAACACCCCCTACACCCATCCAAAGCTATGGCTATCAAAGATGAAATTGAAAGTTAGGCACAGTCGGGTGCATTTACTCCATTGCATACACTTCTTGGGTCTCCAACCCCATCCCCATTAACAAAAAATTAGGGAACCATTCATGTCTACACAGAATTTTGCGACCTCAACCAAGCATGTCCAAAAGACAACTTCCCAACCCCTTTCATTGACCAAATAATCGATGATTGTACCAGCCTCAAGGCACTATCCTTTATGGATGGGTTCTTCGGATACAATCAAATTTAGATCCACTGAGCAGATCAGTACAAAACCACTTTTACAACCCCTTGGTGTACCTTTTCTTATCATGTCATTCCTTTTGGACTCAAAAATGTTGGTGCTATGTTTCAATGGGCCATGACCTATGTTTTTCATGATCTTGCTTGCATCATCCTCGCTTATTTGGATGACCTCACTACATGATCCAAAAAGTGAACCCAACATTTAGACGACTTACACATTGTTTTTCAACGATGTCGTCAATATAATATCTTCTTGAACCCCCTCAAGTGTGTCTTTTGCATCACCATCAGGCGCCTCCTTAGGTTCATTGTCTCCCAACATGGCATCACTATGGATCCCCTCAAGGTCCAAGCTATCAAAAAAATTCCACCACCCAGGAATTTACGATAACTGCATAGATTGCAAAGAAAAGACAATTTTTTACGTTGCTTTGTCCCAGACTATGCCACTCGCACACATGGTTTTCTCCGCTTACTATGTCTTGATATACCATTTCGATGGGATGAACATGCTCAAAGAGATTTTGACGATTTAAAATTCGCCCTATCCAATGCCCCTTTGATTCATCCCCCAGACTATGATCGTGATTACATCCTCTACTTATCAGCCTCTGTTGTTTCAGTTGTAGGAGTCCTCGTCCAATTAGGGTATGATGGGTGTGAACATGTTATTTAATACATTATTAAAGACATTTCAGGACCACCCTTGAATTATAATCATGATGAGAAACTTGTATTTGCAGTTGTCCTAATGCAGGAGCATCCTTCCGACTCGACAGATGCATTAACAAATCAACATGTCAACCTGCATTTGGAGATAGGGAAAGGCAACAACCCTCTCATTTTCAAAATTCGAATTATAAAATTAAGTTAATTTATGTGTAAGGTCGAAAAATTCCAAAGTCGTGCCTTTGGACAGGTGTGGATGGGTTCATCGAAATAATCGATTGTAAGGAGGTATAGATCTATGTCAGGTTTGGATCTCTGTTCAATGTAATGAATCATAGGGTTAAGGTGTATTAATAGAAATGTTGATGGAACTAAGGTGATGGAGAGGATAAGCTCATAGAGCCCTCTTTTGTAAAAAATAGATATATTTTTGTATAGAGATGAGTTTGTTTTTATTAGACTAGGATATCATGACATAGAGATAGAGATCAGTAGAATAAATTAGAGTAGAAGAAAGACACAGGAAAGAACTGCAATATTATGTAATTTGTTTTCATGAATGAATAGAATAGACAAAATTGTCTCGAATCCTTGGAATATGTTCATTTGATGTGTGAATGAATGAATGTTATATTCTTTGTATTTCATTTATTTCATTTCGTTCATGTGTTTGTTCAAGAGTTGATCGTATGAGTTCGTGAAAAAACTAGATAAGTTTCAATTGTTTCTCTTCTGAAACTCATATGAAAGGTGTGCATCTCAAATGCAAGGAGCGTGTCGATTGACTCTCGGATTGACTCAGAGGAGTTTAGAGAGAACAAAGGAAACTTAGACTAGGTGCAAGGAGTGCATAGCGTCAAGAAGCAACCAAGCGTCGAAGAACTAGAACAGAGGAACGCCAAGTGGGTGAGAAGAATTTGTTTTCAAGAAATCCTTTGATTTGAGTCATTGAAATCTCGAGAATGTAAGGAGTGCATGGGAAATTAGAATCCTTTAAGGATCAAGCTCAGAAGGGATAACACTTTTCAAAAGTGTTGACGAGATCCAAGAGTTGGACTTGTAGGAGGAGCAAAGGTTTGAAACCTTTGAAGACTGGTAAATATTCTAAGTCGGAAGAAATCAGAAGCTCAGGAGGAGCGACAATGGCTGTTGGATCATAGATCATAGGATCAAAAACCATCTAATCTGTGTAAGGTGCATGATCCTTAACACTTCACATGCACAAAAGAGAGAACCTATCAAGGTTTGAGACTTGAGATTTCTGAAGCCTAAAGAGCTGGAAAGCCGAAGTGAAATATCAGTCGTTCGATCATCTGAGGTAGACCTGAGCCATCGGATCATCTAAAGTGAACCTCAGGCGTCGGATCGACCATGTGAATCTAAGCCATCAGATATCGTAAGCTCAAGAGGAGGAAAGCTTGAAACTTGAGATTCCTGAAGTGCGAAGAGCCAGAGACCCGAAGCAAATCTAGACTGTTAGATCCAGAAGGGTACATGTCAATGGGCTATGAGATATAGAGGAAGGAAAAGGTGAAAGGTTGAAACATCTGAAGCCCAAATAGCCTAAGATCCAAGAGCCATTTATATGCAAGGGGACACTTGTCAACATATCGTGAGTTCTGGGTAAAGTGTAGCGGGGTTTCAGTTGAGATTTGAGACTATCGAATCCTGAAGATCTGAAGTAAATCTAGACTACCAGATCTAGAGGAGACATGGCATGAATCCATGGACTCCAGGTAAAGTCCCAAAGTGATTCATAACCATTGGATCTAAGAGAGATGTGGCATAAATCCATACTCCAGGTAAAGACATGAAGTAATCCTCGATCATTAGATCAGTAGGACACACGTCAATGGATTATAACATTGTGATAAAAGGCATTGGGAAGAAGGGTGAAGTTTTAGATTTGATATTTTTGAAGTCTGAAGACCCGGAGGATATTTCGACTATTGATCGAGAAGAGGGCCGCAGGACCGTTGATCCGAGTTGAAAGGTCAAACACCCAAAGTGAAGGCAGGACCGTTGATTGGAGGATAGGTGTCCACATATCATCAACTCTGGAAGAATGACGTACGAAGGAAAGCGAGGTTTGAGATTTCAAAATTCCGAAGTCCGAAATTACGAAGGGGATCGCAACCATTGACTTAAGAGGGACAAATCTGGTTCTTAGATTTGAAAGGCGCAGATCTGAATCGTTAGTTCAGACATTACTGTCAAGATTAGGAGATCAACAGTCCCGTAATATTGCGGGGACAGGAAGTGCGCAGACTTTGAAAAATTAAGTGTGGGCTTCAATCCATACCGACACGTGGAGGTTAGAGGAGAATTGCAGGTTGAAAATCAGTTTGATCCCAAACCACTATTGTCCACGCCTGTAATCGCGTGGTCACAAGAGGCCACCACCCAAGGTCATATCAAGAGGGGGCTTATCAGAAAAATAGCTAACGCTCAGTACTCTAAGATTTTGTAGAAGAGAAAAAGGGAAGGTCATGGGTGCTATCAGACCTTCACCAAGGAACCGAAAGGACCTGTGTTTAGATACATAACTGTTAAGGTTCCAAAGAGTGACTTGACTCAATAATCAGAGATCCTAGACCGTAGGTCACACAGCCCTTTGGGGAGAAGGGGGGGTCTACACCAAGTGGTATCAGAGATGATATTTTTCTTGCAGACAGTAGGAAAAGAAGTGAGGAGGTGAAGAATATAATATGATAATGTTCAGTGATATTAGAAGCTAAATTTTTCCTATGTACAGGAGGTGAGAAGGAGATAGAGTATTGATGCTTTTTGTGTGATTTCTAGCAAGGTGTGCAGTAAATGGTAGAAATCTAGATGAGATGAAAACAGAGGATGGAAAATGGCTACTGAAGGCCATATGGGTGGTCAGGGAAAGGACCACTAGCAGAAAAACAAAGTTGATATACATAAAGAGATCACATAAATAAGAGAAAATATGAAGAGGCTAGCATTGAAGATGCATCAAGATGCAAAGGTACACTGGACATATGAATGGCCTTTTAAGAGGAAAGTAAAATGGTCTGTCCAGAATTTGATGTCTAGAAGGAAGCAACAAATGTCAAAAAGGTGGTTAAGGAATGCTAAGAACTTCAGTGATACAGAGGAGGAAGTGGTTCACATCTATGAGCCAACAACTGGGAAGAGTCTCAATGATAATGAGGATAAGATATCAGTGGATGATCTCAAATATTGCCAAAAGAGCAGCAATGAGCTATCATATTGTAAGGTGGGAAATGATATGATATTAGCAGAGGATTTCATAAAATTACAAGAGGGAAGAAATGGACTTTCAAGTTGCTAGGTGGGCAATGGAAAGAGATCAGTGGGAGATCTCATATACTGCCAGAGGAGCATCAATGAAAGTTTAGATTGTCTAGTGGGCAATGAGATGAGATCATTGGAGGATCTCATAGACTACTAGGAGAGCATAAGAAAAACCCCAAGTTGCCAAGTGGGAAACGAAGGTGAGAGAAGACTGTTTGAAATTCTCATGAACTCAGCTAAGAGTTCATATCAGCAAAGAGAGCTATTGGAGGTGGATCAGAGGATTATTTTGATCATTGGAGGAATTGAGATATTCCTACCAAGTAGCCCAATTGGGGATAGATCATGTGTTGTAGGAGAAGCAACAAAAGGATAACCAACAAACCATATCAAAGAGGAGAAAGAACAAACACTAATGTCTACCCCAACATAAAAAGAGTAGAATTCAAATGAATTTCTCACACTATGGGAATAAGAGTTGAAGATGTTGGAGGATTGGTTGGAAAATCAAAAACTAGAAGATGGCTGCCAGAAGATAGTGACAAAGATTGAAATAAAAGAGAATTCAACATAATTGCTCAGAAATTCCAGCCAGGAAGTTGAAAAAATGATGACTGCAACACTGAAGAATGCAGCAGAAGAGGGAGTAGAATTCCATCCAGAGGAACAACTGATAGAAGATGGAGATATTCCAGCATAAGAGGAGCTGACAGAAACCAATATGTCAGAGGAAAAAGCCAAGCATTAATTCAGTAAGGAGACTGCAGAATTGAAGTCTGCAGCAGAGTGGAAAATGAGTGCCACAAGAGGAGATGAAGACAACATGAGAGATCAAGTAGATCTTCCCATTTATAAGTATGGAGAGGAGGAAGTGCAGCATAGAAGACTACATAAGAAGAGCCAACCACTGGAGTAGCTGGATAGGGTGATAGAAGAGATCATAAAGTTGATGTTGATGTCATTAGAGGAGACTGTTAGAAAGGAGAAGCTGAGCAGAATACATCCTGCCATAGTAGCAGGAAAGTAACAACAACAACAACAACAACAACAAAGTAGAGGAGTAGGTAGACAACTCCAAGTAAGAGTTTGGCACCCAGGTGGATTTCAATAGAGCTGGAAAGATCATGAGCAGGATCTCATGAATTTTTCACAGCAGTGGAGTATGATGCAGGAGAATCTTTCTGACTCGACAAATGTGTTAACAAATAAACATGTCATCACACATTTGGAGATAGGGAGAGGCACCGACCCTCTCGTTCTCAAAATTCAAATTATAAAATTAAGTTAATTTATGTGTAAGGTCGATAAATTCCAAATCCATGCCTTTGGAAAGGTGTGGATGGGTTCATCGAAATAATTGACTATAAGTAGGTCTAGATCTGTGTCAGGTCTGGATCTCTTTCAGTGTAATGAATCATAGGGTTAAGGTGTCTTAACAGAAATGTTGATGGCACTAAGGCAGTGGAGAGAATAAGCCCATAGAGCACTCTTTTGTAAAAAAGAGAGATCTTTTTGTATAGAAATGAGTTTTTTTATTAGATTAGGATATCAAGATATAGAGATAGAGATCAATAGAATGGAGTAGAGTAGAAGAAAGACGCAAGAAAGAACTCCAATATTATGTAAAAAAAATTCATGAATGAATAGAAAAGACAAAATTGTCCAAAATCCTTGGACTATGTTCATTTGATGTGTGAATGAATGAATGTTATATTCTGTGTATGTCATTTATTTCATTTCATTCATGTGTGACTATTCAATATTTGATCGTATGAGTTTGTAATGAAACTGGATAAGTTTCAATTGTTTCTCTTCTGAAACTCGTATGAAAGGTGTGCATCTCGAACATAAGGAGTGCATCGATTGAGTCTCAAATTGAATCAGAGGATTTCAGAGAGAACAAAGGAAGCTTAGAATAGGTGAAAGGAGTGCACAGCGTCAAGAAGTGACCAAGCGTCGAAGAACCAAAACAGAGGAACGTCAAGTGGGAAAGAAGAATTTCTTTCAAGAATTCCTTCGATTTGAGTTATCGAAATCTCAAGAACGCAAGGAGTGCATGGGAATCCAGAATCCTTTAAGGATCAAGATAAGAAGGGATAACACTTTTCAGAAGTGTTGACGAGATCCAAGAGTCGAAATCGTAGGAGGAGAAAAGGTTCAAAACCTTTGAAGATTGATAAATTTTCTAAGTCGGAAGAAATCAGAAGCTTAGGAGGAGCGACATTGGTCGTTGGATCATAGAGCAGAGGATCAGCAACTATCTGATATGTGTAAGGTGAATGAGCCTTAACGCTTCTCTCAGACATGAGAGAGAAACTATCAAGGTTTGAGACTTGAGATTGTCGAAGCCTGAAGAGTCGAAAAGCCGAAGTGAAATATCAATCATTCGATCATCTGAAGCGGACCTGAGCCATTGGATCATCCAAAGTGAACCTCATGATTCACCACATGGTTTTTTTCCGGTGGTTTTTTATTTCCGGTTAAGGAATTAGGGTTTTGGACTAATCCAGGTCATTGGGTTATGGTTTTGGATGCCGCTGTCTCCTATATGTATATTGTATTGTAAACAATGTAACACAATGTATGAATATATTATATGTTGGTTTTCCCAGTTTGGGTTTCCAAGTGAAAAATCTCTGTGTAATGTTTGTATTTGACATTGTATCTTTTCTGTTCTTTTCTGAATATCAGTTTGCAGTAGATATTGTACAAGGTTAGAATTTACACTTGTAGGATGGATGGACACCTGCAACAAAGTACAGATTGACCTCCATGCTCAATGCTTGAGCCAACTTTAAGGGGAACCATGAATAGTGATCGATTCTCGAGGCCCCTACTTTTGTAGCTTTATCATCCTAAATCCCCCAACGATATTGATGCTTGTTGTTGCTCAGTCTGAGAAGGTAGATGCATCACAGTGGCGATAGAACATCGAATCAAAAGAGTGTATGCGCACTATGGGCGAGGCGAATGATGCATTAATCAATAGGCATAAATATAGAATGACACATAAACTTTTATCACTCTCAGACAGTACCATAAATCAAAAGGGGTGTAATAAACCTCCCATCATGCTCTCTGATCGATCAGACTAAACCCGTATCAAAGTGGTATATGGCTATTAAGACATCCTGAGACTGGAAAAGAAAACAAAATTCATGAAACCGACAGAAAGCAAATGAAACTCAATGTTTCTAAAGTTTGTCTTTTCGTCTGATCATCTTGTGCCGCTTTCAAAAGGGGATGAATATTTTATGGACATGATAGTAGGTTACACGGTGATGGAAGTGTTGTCCCATCAATACATCCTTGCACATAAACATATGGTGAAAAGGTCCCACGGGAACTAGAGAGGGTAAGCCTATGGGCTCAGGAGCGAGGCACGTCATTAAAACAAGGGATACACCAGTAATGAAGATGTTGCTCCATATTTTAGTCATGATAACCAAATATCTTGTCACTTGTTTTTGTTTGCAAGGTTGTCGCTCTGTATAAAATTGCAAGTGCTTAAACGGTCGGGCAGTAAGTATTGAATCTCGTTCTTTCGACTTCGAACAAGCATCTTTTAATATGCTCTAACAGTAAGGTAGATACTCTGCATTCTTTATCATGAAGGTATCCTTAAGCTATAAGTTTACTCAGCATACTGTCAGCTATAGTAAATTTTTAGTATTAGAAAAGGTTAGTTATTAAATATGTGTAATCTAAGCCAAATTTAGAAAAGACTTTTTCTATTAAACCCTACAAGAAATCTATTGCATTAGTTAAAAAAACATGGAAATTTAACTTAGGAAAGTGCTAAGTTTCAACGTCATTTTCATCTAATAGCTTTCACTATGTAAAAATATTTAAGATACCTATTACCTTGACTCGTGCAAAGAAGGAGACAAAGGCCATGGAAGAGGGAAGCTTCTTTCTCTTCCCAAAGAAAAAAATGGAGGAGGCCATAAAGCTTGATTGAGAGCCACTAGCTCTCATGCCAACACGGCCCAAGAAGAGAAATGAATAAGCATCTGAGCTCCCATCGATCCCAATTGTGGAGAGGGGTAAATGATCTACAATGAAAAGAACAATAGGGACATCCTGAATCTCTCTCTCCTTGACATATTGTTTGCAGGTATAAGGTAGAAGACACATATATTGTTTTCAACTCCTCCACATATTGTTTGTAGGTATAAGGAATAAGGACGACACACATATTGTTTCTAGGTAGAAGGGAAAAGGAATTTGTATATAGGAGGCAACTAGCACATATTGCAGGTGGAAGGTGAAGCACTAGGTGTAATCAACCTATAGTGTTGTCAAGGTACATTCCATTGACCAAGTGGAAGATGCCACTAGCCAAGTGGAAGTGGAGGGCAGTTGACAACTCACCAGAGACAATAAACTTGGCTCGAAGACTATGAGTTATGCATCTTAAACATTAAAGATTTAATTCTTAAACATTAAACATTTAATGTTTGGAATTAATGCTAAGTTGAAACTTAGCATTAATTCATGTTGCTTCTTCCATCTTCAGTTTGCTAAGCTTCAATCCTTTGGATTTCTATGTTTTGAAGGGGATTGCCTCAATATGAGGGCAAATAAGGCCTCCAACTTAAAACTTAGGACAAAGATAAATGTGAATTTGGAAAATGTTATAAGATTGTTAAAAGTTTAGTTAAAATAATTGATTTGCATTGATTTGTGTGTCGTATTAATAAAACATTGGAAAATCGATTACTATTAGTCCCTTAGCCCAAAGGGCAGGGACTAAAAACTATAAAATTATTAAATAAACTTGGTCGACCTTCACACTTTATAGTTTGTAATGGAATAATTAAACAAATCGTCCATTGATACTTGTATTATAATATGTATAACTTATTTCATTCATGTACTTCACTAAATAAATTATTATGTAATTTATGTACTTTATTTTTGTTTCCCCAAAATAGAATGTTCAGGTAGGTTACAAACATCTTACCTTCTTGTTCTCTCTCTCTATTGAAAAAAATCTATAAGTAAATAAATAAATAAATTCTACATCGTAATGAATTAATTATAAATAAATCATATAATATTTATATCTTAATTGTTACATAGATAATTTTAATAATGGAATACTATTTTAAAAAATTATTTTACTTTAAAACAAATAAGAATGTCAAAGATATGATTCAGTAATTTGAACAATTACTTTATTCTTCATTACATACATATTATTTGGTGTCACAATAGGTACAATGAATCACCACATACTATTTGGGTATTTTTTACACTCCATAAAATGGTTTCATTTTGGGGGGCATCACCCAATCTCTAGCTTTCTTCCATGATATCATCACACTTACAACTCCTCCAAATCCAATTCCTACTCCCAATCCTAATGCAATCAATGACACATGTTCCTCCACATGACTCAACCATCCTCGACTAACATCTCTCGCTATGCTTTTTTGGGCCTTCTTTTCCTTTTCTTTGCATGCTTGTAGAGGGAAACTGCATAAACACTTGTTTTTTTGAAATGAAGTAGAATTGAAAGTGTCAAATTGTGTTCCTAGTGGGATTCTCCCACAAATCTTATTAGATGAAACATCCAAAGCTGCCAACATGGTTAAACTAGAGAACTCTTGAGGAATCTGACCACTCAAATCATTTTTTGCCAAGTCCAGTTGTTCCAAAGTAGATATTTCACCAAGAGATGCAGGTATTTTTCCTTCCAGTCGATTTCTTGATAAATTCAACAAGCGCATGCTACTCAGATTTCCTATGCTCGCTGGTATTTCTCCCATAAGATTATTGCTAGACAAGTCAAATATTGTGTTTGTGGCAAACACATATGTCAAAGTATACTCAAAACCTTTCATGACAATCTCTACATCCTCATAGAGTGTATTAGTAGTAAGTTGGGAAGACCCGAGGATTTTGAATCCACAAAGTCTCTCAAGATTGGATGGTATCCTTCCACCAATTCTATTGTTTGATAAATCAAACACTTGTAACTGAGTGAGATTTGTGATGGATGTAGGAATACCATCATGGAACTTATTATAACCAATACTTAGAACTCTCAACTCTTGAAAATATGCAAGGTACCCAGGTAGCTGACCCGTGAATCCATTTTTGCTTAAATCTAATAGTTGAAGCTTGATACATTGGGCCAAAGATGCAGGTAGAGTCCCAAAAAAGTTATTAAAATAGTTAATTGAATAATCCACTCATTTAAAGAGATTTCTTAGAGATTAACTAACTAAAGAAACAACCAACCATTGCCCTCTCCTGCATGTGGAGGATTTAATTCATCACAGTGTCCTCATTAAGCACTAACATAAGCCTTTCTTTCCATGCTTTGACACATGTGCCTCTTCTTTTTTACTACTCAAAGCATCAATTCATCACCCTAACCTTCATACCTCACATGCCTTGGGAAATCCTCTATAGAACCTAATTTCCTACCTTTGAGGAAGCTCCCTCAATACCACCATCAACTATAGTCCCTACACCAATTGATACACTTCACTTTGAGGAATTGTTCGAAAGTGATTCACAAAAACCTTCATAGATTCCCTTCCTTACAACATACGCAAGCGTGTCTCTTATATCAAGGGTCTTAGGACTTCTAATTTCCATAAGCAATGACCTCCCATGGCATTGTTCGAGGATAATAGTAACACCATTACATAAGTTGATGTGTCAGGAGATGCCCTTCCTATTGTTGACTTTACTACCTCTTCTAACAAGGATTACAGAGTTCAACACTCCTTTCTCTCCTATAGTTTGAGCACCACCCTTATTTGTCAAAACATTATCCTCATGGGGTGATACTTCATGCTTATGTGAATTGAGATATGGAGGAAATCTCATTGCTTCTTTCCACTTTGGAAAACTACCATTGCTTTGAGGGCCTTGATTAAACCCTAGGTTACCAATTGAAGCTAAAAAAAGGAGACCCTTAAAGGCATCCATTTCTATTCTAGATTCTAAATAATTCTTCGTCTGTAGGGAAAATTGTTAATCCTCCACTAAGTTCCTTTGGATCTTCTTAATAATCTAGATGTCCATAAGCTTCCTCCATCGAAACAAACCCTTACATGATACCATATTTATATTAACTCATACCCATATTTAACCATGCCTTTAATCTATGAAAACACTCATACAAATATCCAAAATGTTTAAATAAGATTACTATCTCAAATGTTCTTAATTGTATTCAAATACTTATTCCATGAGCTAAATTAAATTATATGTATATTCTCTTTATAAAATAGTTAATTGAATAATAATGTCATATCAATTATGCATATAAAGGAATTATGCTTGAGCACACATGAGAATGTTGAGCATACATGATATTTTCAACTTCAATTCTTTGACACTAGATATGCAACAAGAAAGTGGATATGTCAATTCCTTTGACACTGGATTTGTTGAAACACTTCATATTTCAATAACTATAAAAGTATTAAATAAGCCTGGTCAACCTTCACACTTTATAGTTTGATGCTTGTATTATAATATGTATAAGTTATTTCATTCATGTACTTTACTAAATAGATTATTATGTAATTCATGTACTTTATTTTTGTTTCCCCAAAATAGAATCTTCAAGTATTGTTCTTGAAAAAAATCTATAAGTAAATAAAATAAAACTTCCACATTGTAATGAATTAATTATAAATAAATCATATAATATTTATATCTAAATTGTTAGATAGAAAATTTTATTAATAGAATATTATTAAAAAAAAATATTTTACTTTAAAACAGACAAGAATGTCAAAGATATGATTGAGTAATTTGAACAATTACTCTATGCTTCATTACATACATATTATTTGGTGTTACAATAGGTACGATGAATCACTACATTTTATTTGGGTAATTTGTACAATCCATAAAATGGTTGCATTTTGGGGGGCATCACCCAATCTCTAGCTTTCTTCCACATTATCATTACACTTACAACTCCTCCAAATCCAATTCCTAGTCCCAATCCTAATGCAATCAATGACACATGTTCCTCCACATGACTCAACCATCCGCGACTAACATTTTTGGCTATGCTTTTTTGGGTCTGTTTTTCCTTTTCTTTGCATGCCTCTAGAGGAAAACCGCATAAACACTTGTTTTTTTGAAATGCAGTAGAATTGAAAGTGCCAAATTGTGTTCCTAGTGGGATTCTCCCACAAAGCTTGTTAGATGAAACATCCAAAGCTGCCAAGAAAGTTAAACTAGACAACTCTTGAGGAATCTGACCACTAAAATCATTTTTTGCCAAGTCCAGTTGTTCCAAAGTAGATATTTGACCAAGAGATGCAGGTATTTTCCCTTCGAACCGATTTCTTGATAAATTCAACAAGCGCATGCTACTCAGATTTCCTATGCTTGTTGGTATTTCTCCCATAAGATTATTGCTGGACAAGTCAAATATTGTGTTTGTGGCCAACACATATTTCAAAGTATACTCAAAACCTTTCATGATAATCTCTACATCCTCATAGAGTGTATTAGTACTAAGCTGGGAAGACCCGAGGATTTTGAATCCACGAAGTCTCTCAAGATTGGATGGTATCCTTCCACTGATTCTATTGTTTGATAAATCCAACACTTGCAACTGAGTGAGATTTGTGATGGATGCAGGAATACCACCGTGGAACTTATTATAACCAACACTTAGAATTCTCAACTCTTGAAAGTATGCAAGGTACCCAGGTAGCTGACCGGTGAATCCATTTTTGCTTAAATCTAATAGTTGAAGGTTGATACATTTTGCCAAAGATGCAGGTAGAGTCCCAAAGAAGTTATTAGAATAAACAGAGAGAACTTCCATAGAAACTGAAAATCCTATGTCTAGATTTCCACTAAGTTTGTTCTCGGACACCTTCAACCTCTTTAAGACAGTGCATTTACTTAAAGTTGGCGGTATTGTCCCCGACAAGAAGTTGTTCTGCAGTACTAAATTCCTTAAAGATTTACAGTTGCCTAGAGATGCAGGAATCTTTCCAATCAACTTGTTGTTGGACAAATCTAACACTTCTAGTCTCACACATTGGCCAATACCATGAGGGATTGATCCCTCTATATTGTTTTTAGATATACTGAACTGTTGAAGTGAAACCAAACCACCAACATTTTCAGGAATGCTACCAGAAATATTGTTTAAATTCAAGAAGAATTTTTTAAGAGATTGAAGCTTTCCTATGCCTTTTGGAATTGTACCTGTAAAATTGTTGGTATCTAGGTAAAGCTGTTCAAGCTTTTTCAAATTGGCAATGCCCTCTGGTATTATTTCCGTCAACTTATTCGTACCAAGATTGAGGAATGTCAATTCACTCAAGTTTGTAATGACTTCGGGTATGCCACCAGTAAAACTATTTGCACCAAGATCTAAGTACATAAGCTGAGTCAAATTACCAATGGCTTCAGATATGCTACCCGTCAAGTTATTTGCTACCAGACTTAGGGTGGAGAGAGGAAGTCGAAATATACTCATAGGTACGGAGCCTTGAATTTGATTCCATCCTAAATCCAGCCATACAAGATTACTGCAGTTTCCTATTTCGGAAGGAATAGAACCTGAAATATTACCTGGACCATAAATGGATAA
>JASDQU010216368.1:0-18227 GCA_032191745.1 Picea mariana | reverse complement strand
ACCCTAATATTCACCACCACTTCTGGTTTATATAGTATTTCAATAGGTATAGGATTCAACCATTATGTGTTTTGACATGAACCATTGCATCTCTTCATATAATTTAACATAGATAATCTTATTCTTTTATTAGAAGACTAATATTGATTCAAATTTTGTCCTCATGAGTTGATCACAGATATGGATCGACTCATTATATCGTTCCCATGCTTCTGATGCGTTCCCATGTTTGCCAACATATCATATTTGGGATTTTACCTTATCTCTGTATTGTTATGGTGTTAATCTCTGTTGAATTACTCTGCAGACCTTAAGTTGTTTACATAAACTAATTCTGTATGAGGCGTTTCCTTCAACCCAATGCTTAAATGACTATGGGATTGTAACCTCAGGTTTATTCTTCATTTGTGCTTCATATTTAAGCTCCTTATCTTACTATATGACTGTCACTGGAAACACCTCTTTCGTTCTTCATAATTCTTCCCCCTTTTTTTTCTTCTAGCCCCCATATGTCCAATGATGGGACCGTGTTCTCTGGGCTTCGTCGCTCCAGAACTTTTCTTCTCTTCACCAAATTCTTTTTATCACCGAAATGGTATATTTCAGAGTGTTACATCTCGAGCAACTTTGATTCACATTTTTTAATCCTCATTGTTGATCACAATTTCAGATCAATGGTCTAATCATTCTTTTAAAGGACTTATTTCTCACAATTTTCTTATCCTTATCCAATGGCTCAGATTCTATCATGATATGGACAACTTTCATTTCCTCTGGTACTTCGCAGCTTCAGGAGTTTTGTTCTTTTATAAACTTCCAACTCTCTCGGACTAAATTTCACCGAAGTGTGTATAGTTTATATGTTTTCCATGTAGCTACACCATCCAACGATCCAGATCAAAAGTGTGTTGCCTCCACCAGGTTAATCTTCATTCATGTTACTTTGTGCTTTTGGATCTTGACCGTGGATCTTCATCCTCGACGAATGGTTAGATCTTATTTCGGGGCTCCAACACTCCAGGACTATGAGTAACTCAAAATCTAAAGTAGTTCAATCCCTCTGGATTTTTTACCTACCGAATAGGTCATAGAGTACTGAAGACCGCTTACCATCGGTCTTACCTTATCCTTCCACTGTACTCGATCAGATGATTAAGAGATATTCCTATGGATTTTAGATCAATGACTAACATTGCTACTTTGGCCTTTGACACTTCAGACATTTTCGCTAATAGGAGAAGTGGGATATCCCTAGAGGCTATAATTCGAGAGTGACGTGGTATGCTGACATCACTATTGAATTGGCACTAGCTAAGTGGCTACCATGTGTCACCTTTATTCGTGACTTTCGTATACCTAATGTTCCAACTAGTCCTTGACACTTATCACTAGTTGATTGGTCCATGTGTGAAATTTGTCTTTTGCCATATGTCTCCTTCCTGGATCATGGCTTTACACTTTGTGGCTTTTGTACTTCTTAGATTTAGGGATTCAGCCTTCGAGTATTCCTACATGATTCAGAATTATTTTCTCCGTAGTGGTCAGCGTCGTAGTTTGACCACCGTTGCACCCACCTATCCTCATCAATGGTCACCATGCATTGACCAGATCTGATGGCCCTCATTCACTTTGGGACTTCAGGTATTATTAGTTTTTATAAACTTCTTACCACTAGAGTGGTCAACATTGAATTTGACCATCTTCTTTCCTTTAGTACGATTTGACAGTTCAACATTTCCATTCCAGATTGACGATCAACATTTAATTCTAAATTAAATCTTGATCTTATGACTGAGAACTCATTCGAAGATCCTTCCTGATCGATGGTTGGCGTTTATTTTGTGACTTTGGGACTTTGTGGTTTCTTCCTTGTCTTCAGTAATTGTTGAAGTGGCGAAGTGCCGAAACTTACTCTATCCTTCCACTTGGTTTTTATCAACGGTTGATATTTCAACTGACTGTAATAGAGTTTCCTCATAGTTTTCAGTGCTCTTCTTTCTGATCTGTTCATTTCTATTTCTCCTGAGCTTTTAATAATTGTTTGTGCATTTTTTTATGCACTGATATTTAGTCGTTAATTGAGCTCTTAATTCTTTTCTATTTGATTACTGTATATGTTTGAATCATGTTTCAATCAATGAAAACACACAACCAATAATGCCAACAATCTCCCCCTTTGGCATTGAGGGCAACATATCTGTAAAACAAATATTTTTTCTCCCCCTCTCACTGATCTCATTTTCAGGTTGGAGGATTGAAATTTTACTTATACCAAATACTGATACCAAATTTCTTTTACTATTTTTCTCCCCTTTTGACATCAATGACAAAGAGATAAACTTTTATTGTTTTTCTCCCCCTGTGAATGTCAGTGGTTATCTCAATCTCTTGGGATTTTGTGTTCAAAAAAGGTAGTCTTATTGATACCAATTTTTTTAGTGATCAAGTCTTTTAAACCTAATCAAAGACTTCCTCATTTGATGACCAAATTAAATACTCCCCCTGAGTTTTTACTGTTTCATAAGGTCTTACTATATTCTTCTTTTTCCTAAAGGACAAGGGTGTGAATCTTACTAATCTTCTTGATCTGTTTATTTATTCTTTTTGATATTATGATCTTTCACAAGAATACCATTGATAGATACCAGTTAATTTAATTTTCATTCTTCAACCAATTTAATATCAGATATGATAATCAACATTTTCATTTATAATTGGAGCCTCAATGGGAAAGATTTAGAATATCAACAATTGAAATTGTAGTTTTAGATCTTTTCCAATGCCACTCTATTCAAGTCGATGCCCGAAGGACCTCTATTCAAAACCAAGGGGTATTTGAAAGTTAAATTAAGGGATGCCATAAATGGATTTTCTTTACCATATAATAAAATAAAAACTAATAATTAGGTCGATGTAGACAGGTTTGTAGACCTTTTTAAGGAAATCGAAACTAATAACTAACTCGAGGTAGACAAGTTTGTAGGCATTTTGAGGATATGAAATTTGGAATGAAATTTGGAGGACATTGCACAATAAGTATATCATCAGTGACTTGGAAATGGAATTGTTGGAGATGCCTCAAAATGCCTGGAATGTATGCGTCATTCAATGGCCATGTACGTTGCTCTACATCAAATTCTTACTTTCCCTAAGGGTATTAGAAGGAACATACAAGAAATTATGGAGAAAAATATGCAAGAATGACTATCTTCATGTGTAGTCATAGAAACATATGACAATGTCAAGCATTTGTTTTAGAGATACACTTGATTATTATGTCCCTTGGGGACATGTATTAACGGTCTATTAGTTTATCTGTACACTCATGCAATTTTTTAGAAAGCTAATCTCAAGCATTTCCTTCACATAAACACTTGATTATTATGTCCATGTGGGGGACATATATTAGACATTTATTATTTTTTTCATACACCCATGCAAATTTTATGCACGACACAAATTAATGATTTTGGTTGATCATTCTATCTGTACACCAGTGAAATATTTTTGGAAGGTTAATTTCTTGCAACTAAAAATTGGTCAAAATTATTTAATTTTATTTGGTGTTTGATTAGCTTCATTAGGTTAAATTTGACGGGTATTTACTCATTTTACCTTATTTAACTATCATATATAATCAATTTTAAAATCAATACATTAATAATGACATTTATTTAATTTTTAAAAATGCTAAATTGACATGCAATATAAAAAAATTGGTTATATATATATGTCCATGAAGTAGATCAAGACCAGTGGTGACCATTTCCATCCATTTTCATTACCGTTATATACTCCTCACGGTTGATGAAATTTACATAAAACCTTCTAGATCCATGAGATGGACAACAATTACCCATTAATGGATGCTAATGGTGTTTGATTTATAAATTATTAATCAATTAAAATAGCAAATTCTTTAGAAAGACCACTAATGAAATCTATAATCTATGACTTTCCCCATAAATCCTCCATACCAATACTTTGAAACCCAATTTGAAAAGAGCATCGAGAAGGAAAAACAATATGCACCCCATAGTAGAGTAACACATGTTATATAAATTGGAATATGCATTATTGGATACATTAATGTATATTCCAATCTCTACAACATATATTACTCCATTTTGTGGGGTAGTAGAGTAACTAACAAATGTTATATAGATTAGGATATACAATATTGAATACAATAGTGTATATTCCAACCTCTACCACATTTATTACTCCATTGTGGAGTGCATATTGATTTCCATCAAGAAAAATACAAAATATTCATATGGCTCGAAACCTTGGCAACATCACTCATATGGCTCTTGCCATTAAGAAAAATACAAAATACTCATATGGATAGAAACCTTGGCAACTTCATACATATGGGAACTTCAACTTCATTAATGCACGTAGTGATAGGGATGAAGCGCTTGCAAGACGTTCTTAGAAGGCAATAGTGGATATCATGACCAACCAAAGAACACATATTTTAATAAATATGGAAAATTCTATTACAAGGACTTGATTGACAACGTTTTTTTTAAAATCCTTAATATATTCCATGGAGGAGATCGGTTTATTGAGATGTTGAATCTGCAATGTAGTAAGCAAGTGAACTTTAAGAATCAACACCAGGAGTAGGCAGTGGAAGTAAGGGTCTTCTAAGAGCAATACACAAGGAAGTTATATCGATCTCTCACTGTTCTCGATTCTTCAAAACCACTAACCCAATGTAATAGTGCCAACCAACTGTAGAAAAATCAACCATGGTTGAGCATTACTTTCACCAAAAGTAGGATAATATGATAGGAATTTTGAATGTAGAAGAGATAGATGTTCAAAAACATTTTTCAAGGATTTTAGTTGAACTTTGTATATGTTCCATTTTATTATTACTATTATTTTTAATTAATGTTTTTAATGTAACTAAAAATAAATGATCAAAATTAAGATATTAATTTCAAGATTAATCATGTATTCAAAGTCATTCATTTATGATCCATCTCCCATGAACTTGAATAGCCCACTTAGGACTCATTATTAATTAATTCTATCTTTTTTTTGGTAAAAAATGTGTCTTTATTTACAAAGAGTTTTATTTAAAAAATACATATCACATTTACACTTGTATTAATGCATATAATTAAATAAAATTCAATAAATAGCTTCATGTCTTGTTGGCTTATATGAGATGATCAATTACAAATAATTGATTTAAATATACAAATTTGCAAAATGTCATGGATCAGGAAATCAAATGTCTTATGGTGCGAAATTTCAAATACATTCATTTATGACCCATCTCCGTTGTGCTTGAATAGTCCACTTAACACTCATTATCAATTAATTCTATTTTTTTTTAAAGAAATGCATTTTTATTTACATAGAGTTTTGTTTCATAAATTACATCACATTTATACACATATTAATGCATAATATAGGCAAATAAAAGTCAATAATTGACTTCATGTCTTTAAATTAGCTTACATGAGATTATTGCAATTACAAATAATTGATTTAAGAATACATATTTACAAAAAGTTATGGATAGAGAAATCAAATGCCTTATAATCTAAAAAGTTTGAAGTAATTCATCTATAACCCATCTCCCATTAGCCTGAATAGTCCACTTAGCATTCATTATAATAAAATTGTAAGTTTTTTTTGGAAGAAATGAATTGTTGTTTATATGGAGTTTTATTTCGAAAGTTTTATATCGCATTTATGCACTCATATTAATGCATACAAGTAAATAAAAGTTAATAAATAACTTCAAGCCTTGTTGGCTTATATGAGATGATTTCAAATGATTTAAGAATACAAATTTACAAAAAATTATGGATAGAGAAATCAAAATGCCTTATAGTTCAAAAAGTTCAAATACATTCATCTATGAGACATCTCCAATGAGCTTGAATAGTTCACTTAGTACTTATTATCAATTAATTCTATGTTTTTTTTTAAGAAATACAACTTTATTTGCATGAAATTTTATTTCAAAATTACATATCACATATATACATTCATATTAATGCATATAGGCAAATAAAGGTCAATAAATAACTTTGTATGCCAAATTGCATTCCAATCTAGAATACCAAAATTTACAAATGTATGCAAATCTTTTTGTCTCTCTAGAGAATATATGACTTTTGTCTCTCTAGATAAAATATATAAAACAATGCACAAAAACAAATGTCTTACCATTGAGATAAATTAACATAAATATCATTTTCTTAAAATAAACTACAATATCTTATGTTAATTTATGTTAGGGCATGGATGAAAACCATTGCATTACTTGTAAGGTGGGTGCTCTTCCATCAAGCTAGCACCTTTTAAAACATTAGGGAAGAGGGATCTCATTGATTTCCCTAGAGTTAATAAACCCATCTCCAATCATAATAATCCAATAATGTCTTTGAAAATGATATTAAAAAGAAGTTTAATAATATTCCATATTTCTTATACATTCAATATATGGTACAATGATCACAACATGGAAAGTTTAAGCTAACCATGCATTAAAACATGTTTTAGGAAAATAAAAGATTATACTAGCCAAAGACAAAGGAAACAAGGAAGGAGCTCTTCAAGATCTAACAAAATTATGAAATATGTTCACTTTCAATAAATTTTAAAAATATCCAAACAATAAAAGGTAATACAATGACACATTATCAAAGGCCACTTATGGTTTTAGGAAATCCCTTTAGAGCATAATAGCATTAAGAATGTCACAAGAGACTGATATTGTCATTGAAAACAAAAGTTTGCACAAATTGAAGTGTCTCAAAATTCATTTCCACCTAGTCAATAACATGAAGCTACATGGCAACCAATGGATTGCCATCCTTTTATTTTTTCATAATGTACATGCGACTAGTGTGGGAAGGCTTACCAAATGTATCAAGTATAAAATCATGTTGTGCCATCAAATTCTTCAGACTTGAAATTTTCTATAGTAGGTGTGGACTAACAACCATCTTCTTCGATGTGCAAAAATGCGACCCCAAAATTGTCACCTACAAAATTTAGTTGACAACTTAGGAACATAAAAATAACAATAGACAACAAACATCACAGTTTTCTCCAATTACAACCTTATAAGTTATGCTCTAAAATATATTATGGATTTCATGTTTGTTAAATTAAAATTCTACCAAGATGCCACATCTTTAAGTTCTTTGAAGTCCTTGCGTAGAGGAACCAATAGAGAAATAAACGAGCAGAGAAAATGATAAGTAAACAAAAAAACATCTTCAATTATTGTGTCGAAAAAAAATAGTCATTCTCTGGTCTACCACTTGAGAGATATTCAGTTTGTCAACCTACTACTAGGAATTCTATTTTGTGTGTTTAGATTTCCCTATTTTCTTTTTCCACACTTCCCTCCCAAATTTCCTACAAGTGTAATTCCAATAAAAGCTATACTATTTCCTAAACTAAAATGGGGAATTTTATAACAAAAATAGCAAAAAATGAAAAATTAAAGTTTAAATGAGCTCATCCCACCATACTAGAAATCCAAATAAATAATCCTAATATCAAGCTACAATCTAATCAAGTTTCATATGTTTAATCCCGACACCCAAAACTAAATGGTCAACATTTTCTATTTTCCTCTTGGGTGGCATTTCTACAGAACAACCTACATTTCCTCCATATCTACCATATGGTGTAGTTTCTTTACTAATCATTGAACCTAAGACAAAATATGATTCTTCATAATTAGGAGGGCGAAATGAGACTGACTTTCTTAATTTGCTCATCTCTTCTCCTTGAACTCCCCTATCAACTTTAACTGTTAGAGAGCCCCAGTTATACCATGAATTGGGAGTCACATGAGCTTGAAAGTCAAAAGAACTGTGGATATGTTTTTCCCTCTAGGAAAAATAAACAATTATTTAATTCAAGGCTGCACCCATAGCTAGTGATAATGGAGACACACATGCACTAATATGTTCCACATCCACACAACAAGGTAAAATTATACTAAGGGATACCAACCAATATGAAGAATATTGGAAAGGTGATTGCATCAAAGAATGACAAAGGATCTAAGGTTCTATTGCATCTTGTTGTATCTATGCAATTCCCTATGAAAATGCATGTGTATTTATGGGAGGTAGTATCTAGTTTTGAATCTACATATATGCATGGGTGGTCTTGTGAGCTTGCATTTGGGGACTCATCTAAGAAAATATGGAAGGTTCAAGGACCACTACTCTAGGAGATGTTACCTTAGAGGAAAACAAGTCTTCAAGATTCATTGGAGCAACAAAATTGATCCCATGACTTTGTGGATTTGTTGTAGATTTTGTTGGAGCACCAATATTGATCCCATGATTTTAAAATGGCTTGTCATTTTGGATTTCTTTAATAGAAATAATAGATCCTATATTCTATCTTGGAGGTTTAGATATAGTTAATATTAGCCTTTTAAAGTGTCTATAGTTGTTTTAGTCATTGAATAGAACCAAAAAGAAACTCTGGCATTCCTTGGAAGGGTAAAATAAAAGGCTAGTATATGTAATGAGCCTAAAGTTCCTTCTTTATAAAATCTTGGTGGACCAGAAATTTAAGCTATTGATAAGGAATTTTGCATTGATATCTCAAAGGGAAGGATTTATATCATGAATTGCAACTTACCTATTTCATTTCGCAGTTACTAATGTTAATAGGATTATTGTTAAAAAAAATAAAATTCAATGTGTTTCAACTTTTACCACTCTAAATAATTGATATCAATTTTTTGTAATATTTACTATGAAACTACAATGTACATGATTTATTTTATAGACCTTGCACAAATAAAGATAAAGAATATTGTAATAGTGACTCTGCGCAACAAATATGTTGGAAACTAGGTTGCACAAAATAACTCGTAACCATTATGTGGTCTCACAAAACATCCCCTAATTGATTAATATCACGAGTCATACATGTATAGGATATCTAGTTTCTTTAGCTCAGGATTGATCTCTCATTTTCATTCTCAATCTTATATTTAGAGATTAAAACTCATTTCCATAAGCAATCTGCATGAATCCAAAGGAATATTCACCACAAAGGCAAGAGGATATATTGCAAGTACTCAAATAAAATTCCTCTTACAATAGACCCAAGTATAGAAACAAAAATTTCTACCCTACAATTGCTTCAGATTCTAAGAAAATTGTGAAAGGATTGCATGAACCCTAACCCCACATTAGATCTTCTTTCATAATTTTTTCATTAGGATTGAGAGATCCTTGGGCCTAGTTGAATCCATCTTAGGTATTATATGTATATTCACTTTGAAATAAAACCCAACAATTCATACTATTTGAAATTGGACATGAGTCCCACTATTCTACCCATCTCAAAACCTTGTGATTGCATCCTTGTTCTTGTGCCAGAAGGAAAGCTAGTGACCACTAGCTTTCCTTCTAGCACAAGAAAAAGTGTAGAGCCAAATTCAATATCAATTTTAAATACACTTCTTATTGCAATATTATAGATCTTCTTATCTTGTTCCAGAGGTGATAAATGAGTACACACAAGGAAAAAATACTAACAATGGTGATTGTTAGGACAAAGGCACCCCAAAGTAATGATTGCATCCTTGTGCTTGTGTTATAAGGAAATATAGAAACTACTAGTTTTCCTTCTAGCAAAAGCACAATCGTAGTGTTGATAACAATATCAAAATACTAACCTTTTTTTAGGTGAAATCCCCTCCTTTCTTTGTCTAGCGACCAACAAGGATGGATCATCATGTAGGGGAATCATAAGTATGGTGAGGGAATAGTGTGTTCATACTACTACATGAGCTTGTAATAAAAGGGAATGTGATGAAAAAGGACAACCCTAAGCAATGATTGCACACTTGTGCTTGTTCCTGAAGGAAAACTAGAAGCCATTGGATTTCTATCTATGACAAGAACAAATGTAGAGCCCACAACACCATCATATTTGAATAAATTTCTTGTTTCATAATCATAGATATTCTTAGCTTGTTCCAAATGTAAAATCAGAGTTCTTAATCCCTTGGTTTAGTGATGTATATTTTAAATATGATGTATGGTTGGGGGCCAAGTGATGTAATATGTAAATGATGTACATTGAGAATAATAAAATAAAATACATCATCGGTTGACTATGGACACAAACAAAGTCATGGGGGATAAGTTTCCACAAGAGAGGGGGTCCAAGGGGATAGTCTACATGCCTATTCATCCTAAGCCATTTTTTTCAATCGTTTTGTATGAACCTTCTATTTTCCTTCTTGAATATCCCAAAAAGTCATATCATTTAATGCATGTGGGAGGTTTTGTAACATCCCGCTCTAGCGCATTGAGAAGACTTATTCTTTGAGGAAACTTGCTCGCAAGTGATCCAGATTTTTATGCTATTAAAACTTTGATTTTTATGAGGCGTTGTGGGTTGATGATATGTTGTTTTACTACATTGACATAGACAGGTGCTATTGACTCGGTTTTACTGAGTGTGTAGGGTTTTGGACCTCGAGGATGCAGAGGCATCAATGGAACCCCTTGGACTCTGGATAGAGTCAGGAAGCGTGCCATTGGGGTTTGATTGTTTTACTGTGATATTAGTGCATCTGACTGGATGATATGATATGGATATGTTTTGACATGATTTGTTGATGATGCAGGCTGATGATAGCTTGCTGACCAGACTCACATATGGAGTAAAGAGGTCACACATGACTACTAGAGATTTTGAGGGAGAGGTGTGGACAACACCCCTACCACAACCTACTAGCACTCCCGTCGTGGCTCGAACTGTAGGTTAACAATTACCTAGTTTGAGAGAACCCATGATGCCATGAGGGAAGACTGCGATAGTCACTCATGATGATTCTAAGGGGTGCACAATAAGGTGAGGGACTTATTCCTTAGAATCCCTTAGTGTCCACAAGTTCACCTGGCAGAGTGTTGACTCCAGGGGTTATTGATGTCTCTGTCGTTTACATTTAAATTGAATGTGATTCCTTATATTAATGGCATTGGGGTGTGTGTCCTGCATTTCTCTTACTGGTGTGTGTATTAACTGAGTTATTTAATTCAAGAATGTTATTATTTCAGAAATATTTTTACTCCAGCATAACTTTTTTTCCCCAAGATCTTTATAGTAAACACCTGTATTTTCTTTTAATTGCCGGACAGGGATAATGACCCTGCATTGCTAATCATTTTCTAGATAGTGTTTGATCTTTGGGCCTTTGCATATTCACCTCCCATGCTCTGCGCTCATAAATTTTGCCTGCCATTTTCTCTGCAAACTAACATGTCTCTTGGGAAAATTTAAGTAGCGAACTTACACCTTGGTTACTAGAAATTGTGTTGAGATTAACTGCTCCCAGAGCGCATGCTTCCCTCCACCCCGGAACCACCACGGTTTGCCTCTCGGAAGCCTATTCTATGGTGTTAGGAGTGGGGCATGGGTGCAGTGGTTTGGGACATGCCTCTTGAGCTTGGTCCTATTTTGTTACTAGGGAAACGTTCTGGAATTTTTATGGAGTACAACACCATCGACACCTCTTAAAACTACAATCGTAACTCTTGTTACCTGGCGAAATTTCCTTGTAAGGCTGCCTTCGATCCCCTTCCTACATGGCAGATATGAACTTTAAGACTGCACTCACCGAAAAAAAAAAAAAAAACTGTGTTTAAGACACATATTGCCTGCCTCAGGGACGACGACTAACCCTCTATCTGGAAGCGATGTTCTTAGTACTCCCTTGGAAAGTCATGGATTTAGATTGGAATTCCTTGAACCACTTGCGGGTAACTCCCTTGCTCGAGCATTGCACCTTCCGTGATTTGTGTGACGTCTTGGTAAGGGCAGTAAGATTTTCTTTTAATTGCCAGAACTTCACTAAATGGTAGTTGAAACAACATTTTGAATGACAGTGGGGTTGCTGGAAAGTAATAAATGGCAGTAAATTTTTAGTTCTGAATCTTAAACATTTAGACCAACCTCTACACATGTGCGCCTTGCTAAAAGGTACAAAATCTACACCTGCGCACCTTGCTAAATGGGAAAAAAATCTACACCTGTGTGTGTGCTGATTTTCCTTGATTTTTATTGAAAAAGATAAAAGATTGCCTATGGTTGTGCCTGGAATTGAGCGCCTTAATTAAGATATCCTAATTCAGAAATTAATTTGAGTGCTTTAATTTGAGAGAATCCTTATATTTTAATAAATCATGATTTATATTTGGTGCCTTATTTTCCTTAATAAGACATGATTTTATGACAAATAGAGAAAGATGTAAGATTATGATTCAATTTATAGAATGAGGAATGAAGGTGATATGGTATAGTAATTAAAGGTTAATTATTTATTTAATTTTATTCTTAAGTTGCTTTTTGTACTGTATCAATTTCAATGTTAATTGTAATTTAGGGTTAATTATTTTATGAATATTATTCTTAAGTTTTTATCCAATTTAATGACTTTTGTATCAATTTGGTAATATTGATACATCGTTCACCCAATGTTGATTGTAACGTAGATCTTCTTATAAAAGAAGGTTACACTAAAATTTTCCTTTGAAGTGATTTCTTTTAATTTCATCTCTTCAAAAATCTATGCTTCCTTCCTCTCCTTAAACTCATTTGGATGAGGTAATGTGTTATTGCTACATTAAATGATTAGTTAATTCATGATTAGATGCCTTGATTAACTACTTTATTATTGTAGTAATGGTAGCATTTCATTTCAAAATTGTTACTGATGTTATTTAGTTAATGGTCAGACGGTGTGTTGGAAGTTAAGTCATTAGTAGAATGTTAGTCCTAGACCTTGTAGTGGATATAGTGAATATTGTTTACATTGGCAATTGCTAAGGTTAAATCATATGAATGTTATATTATGTTGATAGTTAGTGTCTATATCATGATTTATACTTGCTAGTTGGGTTGCTTTTAAGGTCAATTTTAGAGTTTCTAAATGTTGACTAGTTGGGATATAGACCGGTAACTGGATCTGTACTTAACGCCATTATTAAACCTCAGATAACAACCCTTTAAGCCTTGATTAATGGTTGGTGTTTAATTTTAATTAATGTTGCACGTAGTTTTGTGAGTGTTCAATGCGATTGTTTGTGTACTTCTATAATTCATTCGAGAGCGTTGGGTCGTTCAGATGATTGCCCTTAGTTCAGTAATCTTGGTCTACCTATGTCGGGTTGGATGTAGACACCTCCTTGTTCCTCAAAATAGTTTCCATCCCTGAGACCTTAAATGGTCAAAATCGATGGGAACCTGGGCTTGAGAATTGTTTATGTGTCCTGGAGGTCCTAACCATTGCAGGGTAGGACGGGCGGGTAGTCAGTCTTATTTTTGTTGTCGATTGATTGTTGTTCATTGCTTCTAGATGCTTGATGTGCATCTTAGGTCATTATGTTGTGGTCGTAGTTGCATGCATCATGTTCATCATTGTTTTGTGACACAGAGTAGAATGCCTTTATTACCCTTTTACACATGCACACACAAAAAAAAAAAAAAATTGCACTTGTTATAAGAGGTTTGTTGATGTATGAAATAGGAGGTCTGTTACATGTGGTATCAGAGCCGGTTCAACCCATGACTTGGGATCGCTAAGGATTTCGTTGATATGATTGATTATACTGTTGTTGATCGAGTTGACTTGAGTGCGTGCAGGTAATCATGGTTAGAGGACGCCACCGAGGCAGACGATGGGGTGCGAGGGGAGGAGGCATGATGCCTCTAGTAGCATCCATGCATGGGGGGTCTAACCCCCAGGGAGATGAGCAGGTTCTCGGACAGGAGCATATAACAGTTGGTAATGTATTCAGAATGATGAGATCCTTTCAGCACATGTCCGAGGCACTAATCATCCATTTGGACAGAGATGAGGCCAGGGCCTTGGAACCCATTGAGGTTCCACTGCGCGCTCCAGTCAGTACTAGTAGCGTTCACAGTGAACTTGAGAAGGTCAAATTTCCCGAGTTCTTTGGTGCCCCAGACAGCACAGCCGCTGAGGCATGGTTGGAGAACATGGAGATGTGCTTCGCACTTCGTGATTATACTTCCAACATGAAGGTCTGCATGACAGTCTTTCAATTGAAGGGGAGCACTCTTCTATGGTGGAAGACGCTCCTACAACAACTGGACATGGTCGTTGAATATGTGTCATGGGAATTGTTCGAGGAACGGTTCCGAGAGAGGTACCTTTAAGAGGAATTCATTGAGCGTCAACTCAATGACTTCAAAGCCTTATGACAAGGAGGTTGTACGGTGCTCGAGTACGAGGCCTGTTATATGGAGTTGCTCTAGTATGCTCCACACCTTAACACTGAGAAACTTAAGGTCAACAGGTTCGTGTTCAGCCTTAACGACAACCTACGTGCAAAGGTTAGGATTTTGATGCCTCAAACCTTGCATGATGTCATCCAGAAGGCCCTCATAACAGATGAGGAGCTTATCAGTGAGGGTCAGACCAGGACACCAGCGAGACCATTAGAGCAGGTTTCATCTGGAGCATAGCAACATTAGACACCAACCAGGCATACACCGGGATATCGTGGCTTCCAGAGGGGATCCACTTTCACTACACCCTAACGACCGATGCCTCAGTAGCAGACACCTTATTGGGGACCACAACATCAGCAGCAACGTTGTCCGTAGCAGTAGTAGTTTAGGCTTGTTCAGCAGAATAGACTAGGATTCCAGGCCAGTGGGCTGTCATCTTCTACTTCGGGTACTAGGACCATTGGGCCGAAGAAGGGGTGTTGGACGTGTGGGGAGCCACACTACTAGCGCGACTACCCTGTGGAGAGGACCAGAGCATCCAGATCAGCTGGAACCACTACTGTGGGAGATATGAGCAAGGCCCATCGGATTCATGTAGCAGTGAATAACCACCAAGCAGAGCATCAGTCAATTGTGCTTGAGACGATAGGTATCGTTGATGACTAGACCCTTAGTATTTTGATAGATCTCGGTGCTACCGAGAGTTTCATTTTTGGTGCAATGCTAAAAAGGATTAAGGTAAAGGTAGTCGAATAGGATGAGTTTAGCTTCATAGAGATGGTTTTGGGAGCCAAACAAAAGGTTGGAGGAAAGGTTACAAGCTGTGTCCTTAACCTGGGAGAGTTTGTCACAAGGGCCAACCTATATGTCACGATCCTAGGATATTATGACATCGTGATTAGTATGGACTGGTTGGAATCGCATGAGGCGATACTAAACTATAAGAAAAAATGGTTTATCTTGGTCGATGATGAGGGAAAAGGATGCGTGATTGTAGGATGGAAGCAGGGAGCTTCCCTGAGGTTCACCTCTTCCTTGCAACTTCGAAAGAGAATGCGCAAGGGGTGCAAGCTTTATGCGATCCTTGCGTTAAATGAGAAGGGAGTAGTGGAAGGTCTAGAATGCCTTCCGGTGGTGAGAGAGTTTGCGGACGTTTTTCCGGAGGAGTTACCTGGGATGCCGCTGGAGAGGGAGTTGGAGTTTACCATTGACCTAAAACCAGGGACTGAACCAATAGCAAGAATGCCTTATTGAATGTCGACCCCATAGTTACAAGAGTTGAAAATGTAGCTAAAGGAGTTGCTAGACCTGGGACTGATACATCCTAATGTGTCATCATGGGGTGCACCTGTTATTTTCATACAAAATAAGGATGGATCGTAGAGGCTTTGCATTGACTACCATCAACTGAACAAGGCTACGATAAAGAATCATTATCCATTGCCGAGAATTGATGACCTATTCGATCAAATGAAGGGTGTGACAATGTTCTCCAAGATTGATTTGCGATCAGGGTATCACCAGTTAGGGATCAAGGAGGATGACGTCCCTAAGACCGCCTTTAAGACTAGGTTTGGACATTACGATTTTACTATTTTACCGTTTGGACTGACAAATTCCCCAGGGGTATTTATGAGTTTGATGAACAGAGTGTTCTGCGAGTACTTGGACAAGTTCGTCCAAGTATTCATTGACAATATTTTGATCTACTCTCGGACGATGGAGGAACATGACGAGAACTTGCGCTTGGTACTACAGTGTCTGCGAGAGCAGAAATTGTATGGGAAGTTGTCCAAATGATATTTTTATCAATCAAAGATTCACTACTTAGGGCATGTCATCTCCGACGAAGGCATCGCCATGGATCCGGCCAAGGTCGAGGCTATTATGGAATGGCTTGCATCAACGAATGTCCTGGAAGTGCATAGCTTCATGGGTTTAGCAGGATACTATCGACGGCTTGTCGAGGGGTTTTCGAAGATAGCAAATCCAATCACGGAGTTGCAGAAGAAAAACAAGAAGTTTGTTTGGACCGAGAAATGCGCGGAAGCATTTCGGAGGCTTAAGGAGTTGCTGACAACAACACCAATACTAAAGGTCCCGAACATGGACGTGGAATTTTTGGTATGCATTGATGCATCCAAGGAAGGTTTAGGTGGAGTCTTGATGCAAGACGGACGAGTGATCACTTACATTTCGAGGAAACTGAGAAGGCATGAGGAGAACTACGCGACACATGATTTGTAGTTATTAGCCATCGTATATGCCTTGAAGGTTTGGAGACACTACCTTGTTGGACGAAAATTTGAACTAAAGACTGACCATTGTGGACTGCAACACATATTTACACAAAGTGACCTAAACGCACAACAACGACGTTGGTCGAAATTTCTTAGAGAGTATGACTTCAAGATTACTTACATAAAAGAAACAGTGAACCGAGTGGCGGATGCATTGAGTCAGAGACCAGGCATGTTTTCGGTGTTGCCTCTTCAGACGAATCTATGTGAAAAGATTCTAACTTTACAATGTGACGATGACTGGTACAAGGAGGTCGAGGGTTTTATCGGACAAAACACAATGATGGTACCACGATTTGAGGTATTTTCATTTGATAGCGATGACTTATTGAGGTTTAAAATTTGGATCTACGTACCGCCAAACGATGAGATGAGGATGTTGGTCCTAAGCGAGGCTCATAGATTAGTATACATGGCTCATCCGAGAGTCACAAAGATGAGGGCAGACCTTAAACCCTTATTCTTATGGAAGGGAATGAAGGCCGACATAGTCAACTATGTGGCCAAATGTCTATAATTTCAGTAGGTAAAGGCTAACATAGACACCCAGCAGGATTACTACAACCACATGCCATTCTGGAATCGAAATGGGAGGTTATTTCGATGGATTTTATTGTTGGATTGCCACTGACGACAAGAATACATGACTTGATTTTCATAGTAGTAGACACTCTGACGAAGAGTGATCACTTTATTCCTATGTGTACAATGTATCAGGCACCTGACATAGCTAGAGTTTTCATTAGTGAGATTGTGAGGCTGCATGGCATGCTTAAGAGGATTATATATGATCGAGGATCGGTGTTTACCAGGCAATTTTGGATGAGTTTCCAAGAGTCCCTGGGAACCCAACTTAACTTTAGTACTGCATATCACCCAAAAATTGATGGATAGACCGAATGAACAAACCAAACCTTGGAGGACATGTTGCGCATGTATGTGATGGACCAAAAAAAGCGTTGGGAAGAATTCTTGCCACTAGTGGAGTTTGCTTACAACAACAGTTACCAGAGCACCATTAAAATGGTGCCTTTCGAGTTTGTTTATGGGTGACCATGTTGGACACCTTTGAGTTGGGATCGACTTGAGGATAGGGTCCTAGTGGGACCCAAAGCCATTCAAGAAATGGAAGAGCAAATGCAAAAAATAAGAAAAATGATTAAAGAAGCACACGATCGACAGAAGAGTTATGCTGATGTGCATCGTGTTGACCGTAGTTACGAGGTCGGTGATCGCGTCTTCTTACTGGTTAAACCGCATAAGAGTTCGATCAAATTTGGGAACGGAGATAAAATCTCTCCTAGGTTCATGGGAACTTTCAAGATTGTGGAGAGAAAGGGGATCATGGCCTATCGACTAGCCTTGCCTGATTCCTTGAGGCGTATGCACGATGTTTTTCATGTATCTGTTTTGAGACATTATATTAGTGATCCTACACATGTTATTGACATGAGTTCCTTCCAGGTATTGGACGAGGGGGCACTCATGGCTGAGTTGGTCCACATCTTGGATCACCGCATTCGAAAGCTACGACATCGAATGGTAGATCAAATCAAGGTCCAGTGGGACAATTATAGTCTGCACTCGACAACCTGGGAGGACACATATGATATGCACCAACAGTTTCCATTTTGTTTGATAGATAGA
>JASDQU010216364.1:0-18227 GCA_032191745.1 Picea mariana | reverse complement strand
CCAAAAGTCCTAGACATCCAAAAACCTAACCCTAGGAGATGAAGCGCCAAAAGTCATGTGGGCCCCGTTTGGGTAAGTTGGTGCATCAACTTCCCGGGGTCGTAACTTTTGCATACGATATCCGTTTTAGGCGTATGATAGCTCGTTGGAAAGATCTATCCGAGAACTACAACTTTTGACCGTAGCAACATCGATCTACGATCCATGTTGCTACACCGTTTTCCCAAAAAAGCATCGTTTAGGGCCTCAAAATGGCCCCGGAAGTTAAAACTGCTAAAAATAGTAAATTACCAAAATTGCCAGAAACATGTTTTGGGCCAGTTGGAGAAGGTGGGTGGCCACCGATATCCACCTGAATCAAAAATGGTCATCTACAATCTGAAAGGGAAGGATAGGATTTGGTGGCAAGACCTGAAATTGGCCAAAGGCCTAAAGGAGAAACTATTGGAATGGTATGACTTTAAGAAGTATTTCAAAAACAATACCTTTCTGAAAGCTATGATGAAAGGCAAAATGAAATAATTTTACGAGCTACGACTTGGACAGATGACGATGGAGGACCTTATAAATAAATTTCTAGAGATACTAAGGTTTGTATCAGACATCTGGGAGGATAAGGTAAAAATCCAATGATTCTTAAGATGTTTACCACAATCCTACAGGGACAGAATCGAGTTTGACAACCCCAAATCCTTGAGTGAAGTATTTAGGAAAACACGAATGTGCTATGACCAATATAAACAATGGGTAGAGCTTCCCAAAGCTTGGAAGGATAAGAAACAAGATTGAATGAACCAACGAAAGAAGGGATACCAAACATCTCCTTATCAGAATGTAGCAAAAAGCTTTCCGAGAAAGGATTTTCACTCCAATCATTCGAATATGCAAAGCAACGATAAACTGGTAAATCTAGGAATGAAGAAGTTTGGGGACAAACTCCATGAACCATTAAAGTTTTGGGAATGCGGAGGACCTCATCTAAGGATGAATTGTCCACGTTTAATTTCAACAAACATAACCATTGTTCATAATTTGAAGGAAGCCTCGACGATGGGTGACGTGGGCATAAGCCTCCATCATATAAATGTAGCCATAGATGGTCATCACGCTGACCACCAGTCCTTTGTGGTAGAGATCGAAGGTAAAATCAATAACACTCAAATTTCTATTTTAATTGATCCTCGGGCTACGTTAAGTTATATTACTCTTGATGTAGTAGAGTCAAACAAACTTAAGAAACTGAAACACGCAAAATCATGGCTGGTACAACTAGCAACAACAACTAAAAGGAAAGTAGTTGGCCTTATTTATGATTTTGAGTTCAGCTTAGATGGTAAAAACATAAGAACAAGTCTGAACATCCTACCACTAGGGTCTTATGATATGATTATCCTACAATAAGGGACTATTACGATTTAAAAACATATTTTACATACCAGATTCAACAGAGCTAAAGTTAATAGTCTTTGACAAAGTGCATAAGAAACTGTATTCTGGCCATCCAGGATACCAGAAAATAATAACAACACTTAGAAAACTATTTTATTGGCCTAATATGAAGGGCGAAATAGCAGAATACTTGGCTAGGTGCCAAGATTGTCAACGGGTTAAGGCCAAACACCAACATCCAACCGGCCTATTACAGCCATTACTAGTAGCAGAATGGAAATGGGAGACCATATCGTTAGACTTTATAACATGTTTGCCTAAAACTCAGAAACAAAACAATTCTATCATGGTAGTAATCGACAAACTCAGTAAGTGTGCACAATTTATTCCTGTAAAGTCTAGTTTTAAAGCTATAAACATTATTGAAATATTTATGAAAGAAATTTTTAGACTGCATGGTATTCCTAAAATGGTGATTTCAGATAGAGACGTAAAATTCACATCCACTTTTTGGAAGGAATTGTTTGCAGGGCTAAATACTGATTTGAATTTTAGTATGAGTTATCTTCTACAAATGGATGGACAGACCGAAAGGAAAAACCAAATTGTAGAGGATATGCTATGTATGTATGTAAGAGAAAAACCGAATAAATGGGAGGACTATCTACACTTGGTAGAATTTTCATATAACAATGGGTACCAAACTTCGGCTAAGTTAAACCCTTTCTAGGTACTGTACGACAAAAAGTGTACGACTCTAATTATCTGGGATAACCCAGCTGACAGACTCATGGTTGGACCAGAGATTCTCTAAGAAATGGAGAACATGGTAAGGGAGGTACAACAGAACTTAAAGGAAGCACGGGACAAACAAAAGAGCTATGCAGATCAGAAAATAAGACACTTGGAATTTCAAGTGGGAGACCATGTTTATTTGAAGGTCAAAGCCCAAAAGGTTTGTTGAAGTTAGGGAACTATGCCAAGATGGCACCCAAGTTTTGTGGGCCCTTCGAGATACTAGCTCGAATTGGACCCGCAGCATACCAACTTGCACTCCCAACTAATTTAAGAATTCATAATGTATTTCATGTTTCTTTGTTGAAAAAGTATGTACATGACCTTATTTATATGATTGATTGGAACTTGGTGCGGGTGGAACCCGAAGGCAAGTTCCAGGTGGAACCCCTGCGCATTTTGGACCAGAGAGAAATAACACTTCGGAACAGAGTCGTCGCTCAGGTAAAGCTGCAATGGAAGCACTTTAGTCTTGAGGAGGCCACTTGGGAGTTGGAGGGAGATTTGTGGAAATCTCATTCAATCCTGTTCCAAGAACTGAATGAACACTGAGAAGAGTTGTTTATTGAAGGGGGAAAGGATGTGACATCCCCAAAAATAATGTACTTTTGAAATTTAAAATTGGTTGGAAAATTATTCCATTTTTAGTAAATTCAAATTTGGAATTTTTTTTCCATTTATGGAAATTCCAAATTTATAATTTAGTAATTGTAATAAATTATTATGACCGTTGGATAAAGATTTGATTTGACCCAACTAACTATTTAACTGTGACACTTGTATAAAAATATAATATTTTATATTAATTGCAAGAGACAAATGGAACAACCATGTTAAAAATTAGCTGACCATGACTCCATGAGTGGGGAACATGTTGGAACTACCTCTGGGCGGATTGTTACAAGTGGAAAGTCATAGATTTGGCCATTGGCCACCCCTAAAAATCAGGAATTTAGAAAGATGGGAAATTCCCAAGGGGGAAGAAAGACCTAGGAAAAAAGGATTGTTTTATTATATAGCATATGTGAGGAGGCAGGAGGCTGCCTAGTATGCTGGGGAAAGGAGACTATTGATTTTTATTGCTGTTATGAACACTATTGATTCAGTGTGAGGCAAGAGGAATTGGATGGAGTTGAAGGACAATGCTGAGGAGGATTTTTTCCAAGTTCTCCCTCATGGATTCATGGTCAGACTAGGGGGTGAATCGGGCAAGTGATTTGGCTGCCCTATTCTATGGTTGGGAGGAACGTGGTTGTTCCCATTTGTTATCCGACAACTATTCAGATATGTTATCCTATTCCTTTCTCTGGTGGAATGATATATGATTTGATAGCTAGTGGAATGTACCTGTTTAATCTTGGTTAGAAGTATGATTATGGACTAAAATATGATCGAATGTTGTTTGACTTAAGGGCTTACATAATGCTTCTAAATTGGAATTTAGATGAATTAGCTCTGTTGACTAAATTGCTGAATGGATGTTATTTTCATTCGATCTAATAGTTGAAAGAGTATATCTGGATAATGATGGAAGAGGTAGTTCTGCAGATTAGGTTATTGTTGGAATGGAATAAACTGTAGGATAAATCCTTACAGGTTAATTGCATGCATTGAATAAATTTTCTATTTATCTGAGCTAGCAGTGGATTTGTATTATTGAAAAGTTAGGAAATGCATCTAAATTAAGAATAACAATACTGTAATACTTCGAACATCATAGGCACGGGATTGTGAACATATAGGAAACCAACTGAAGGGATAGTAGTTGCCAATATTTTCGTAAATAAATACAAAGAGCGATAGCATCTAATCATGAGTATTCTACAGGGAAAATTGCCCAAGCAATACTTAATATGAAATGACATAATGAATACACACACACACACACACACACACATATATATAAATTATACATATAAATGATTAGATATATATACATAAGATGTTGGTATAGGATTACTCATCTATTAGACATATAAATTATTCATATAACAAGTCCTATCAAGACTTGGGAAGTAGGAGTAATTCCAACAAATCTTCCATTTTTAGACTACGCAATAACAATGCACAGTTCTGAATTATCTCATAGAAAATTATAAAGGAAGTCTTTTTGTTGTATTCAATACAATTTATAGTGCAAAGACTATATAGATTTAACCACCGTATGCCCACAGGCTTGGAGAAAATAAATACAGTAAGGTTTTATGTCAATAGTACATGAGAAAAATTATTGTAATTGAAATGCCTAAAAACGTTACAGACGTTTGGTATAAAATTCCATGACATCTATACCCCAATACAAACCCTTTCTTTCAATAGAACTTGAGTACAATTTTCCTTAAAACAAGTTGTAAAATGAAACCCAAGTACCTGCATGGGAGACTGTCTAAAAGGGTCCAGAGACTTCGAATGTGCGCAGGTCTGTACAAGAATTAGGGGAAATTTTTAATTAGGTTTTAAACCATCATTAAATAAATTCAAAGACAGTATATAATATAATCACTCAGACAAAATGATTTCAAAGAAGTAATGAAGATAAGTGTAAATATTTCACTTAGCTTGCGATGCTAGAACAACGTTGTCCTGTCACCTTATATCAGTAAGGTAGCCACCCATGAACCCAATGGGTGGAGTGAACCAAGAATCGTTTGATGGGCACCCTCGTAGTTAAAGGAAAGGGGTCCCATCATTAGATCATAGTAACCCAACCTAATTAATCTTTTCAGAAAGGACATAGTAAATAAACAATCGCAAACCATAATCATAAGCAGCACACAGTATGAAACGTACTCCACAGTGAATGCATAATTTTCGATTATAGATAGTGCTAGGGGATTTCTGCCCTCTTATTTTTAAAATAATTTTAGGAATTGATGACCTAAAACAATGTTGAAATTCACTAAAGTCCCTTTTCTCCCAAAATGAACTACACAGTGGGGATTGAAAATTCTTATATCTTCTTGTACAAGAGCAAAAAATATAGTGGAATAATCCCTGACTTAATCAAACCTTACATAGAAGCCAAGAAACATCACACAGTTGTAGAGAGTTGAACCATGAATTCATTATCTCAAAGATAAGTATGCATGTTTAAACCATACAGAATCTACAAAGAATACAATAGAATATAACCAATAATAAGTTGAAGTAGAAAGAGTGAATCCCTAACCTAGACGTAGAACCCTCGTGAGGAAAGATTTGGGTTGCACAAGCATACTGACATTGGATTTGTCTAGGAGCGGCTTTGAAAAAAGTTAATGCATGGTGTGGTAAATGTCAGGTATGCTGCGAGCATTCCCTAATGAAATACCAGGTTACACCTTAGGGAAAACTACTAAGGTGTTGTTGGTTGAAAGAACCCTGCTATTATTCTTTAAACCCTTCCCAAAACCGATAACCAGAAAACCGCCTATGTAGAGGACCCTCTGGAATAATGGAATATAGAGTAGTGAACGCCCACCTCATGGGGAAGGTAAAATAAAACCTAAGTCAACACTACTTAACTCTCCATGGCGCAGTAGATAATCTAGTGAGATTTTGTCTCAAAGAGGAAGAAATCCGCCAACCAAATGACAAGAATGAAATGAAAATAAAAACAGATTTCAGAGGGGGTTGGTACAGTGAGAACACTAGAGATATGCAGACCCTTAAGGACTTTGAGAAAATTCAATCAAAGACCATAGGGACGAGACATTATGATAACTACCTTTTTAAAAAAAAAATAACCAGTCGCATACAAGTGCAAGATGCGAATGGAGGTGGTTCTTACCTGTACAATGCAGTAAGGGCACAAGACGCTTGGGGTTTTCTCTACCGGCACTAAGGATGAGACATACTACTATGCTTGTAACAAAAATGGAATAACGGGTATCGCGTAGGGTAAAATGCCCAAATTGATCAACAGGGGAGCATAAAAATGGTCTGTCTTGGTAATTACACAAAAGGGTTTAACGAAGGTTTCATTTTAGTACTACACCATGTGACACGACGGAGGTGATCGGTCTACATTGGTCACAGTGGCCGATAAGTAACTCTTGGTACTCTGACCTTTAATGGATTGATAGGAAATTTAAGCTTGCATGTGACACTTCTGTCCCATCTTCATTCCATTTTATTGCAGGATGTGAAGTGTAGTTAAGTAGGTTCACGCCCTTATCCCAAATCGCCCCCTCCAGTTCAGGCGATGGTGTTACCTTGCAGACTTACCACCCTTTCAGTTCGGAGGAGTGAAGAATTCATTTGGAAAAGTGTAACGATTCTTTACAGGTGGACAACCAAATAATAAGTCATTAACAATTAAGTTAAATCACAACCAGTATTCTCAAGACTAGTACTCGATCATGTAAAAGTAAGGTAATATCCCTTTTTTTTTAAACCTGAAGTATTATGATGGAAGAAATATGTTCTTTTAACAAGGGTGTAAGTGCATAAACCTTATAGGTCATGATTTGCAATCATACTCAAGGATGAGGGTGTTTTTGTCGTGGTTACCCCGTTCGTTTACCAATACGAAGGGTTATGCATAAAGTGGAGATGAATTTAAAGGCCTTAAAAATAATGTGGACAATTTTACATATGGGAAGTTGGTAACACTATATGTAAAAGGGATGCCAATAGTATAAGTCTTGTAGGTTACTAACCGTTAGTAATCTTTAAAATATCCGAGAGACGAGGGTATAGTATAGTTACCTTGACCTTTATGGGTAGAATTTTCCTGTCCAGTGTTAAATAATTCAGAAGGAAAATCGATAAGATTATAAAGTCAAAATGTCATATTGATAACTGGTAAAGACAAAACCTCGTGATATAGTTATTGACGACTTTTACCTGTATGCAGTATCTATAATTATTTCGTGGTAAGTTGTCCAAAAGAGAAGAGGATTAATGCCCTAATTTTTTTTTTTTTGTTTTGTTATTTTTGGTAAATTTGGGGAAACATTATAGAGACCTATTACATTATTAACCCATGCAGGGGTGCGGAAATTCTAATTATAAAAAGAAGTGATGGGGCCAAACAGGCCCTGTAGAACCAAAGTCTTTGACAAATTTGCATCTGGTGATGCATCTCTTCATGGCACATGGAGTTGACCACCTATCTTGGAGAGGCAGTCAACATATGGATCCATATGGGGATGTGTGTTCGATCTTCTCACTCAGGACATAGAGCATATGAGAATCGAGCACCTAAAACATAGTGCTCACAAATAACCAACATAAGAATACATATATACTTGATTAAATCAATGAATTCTAATTACAACATCTACAAAATTAAATAACTAAAGTACACCATCTATATTTTTACAACAAATGAAATCTATGGTATCGAAAAAAAATTCTACGTACATATTGACATAATAAATTGAAATAATACAAAATTAAAATACAAATAAGGGTTAGAGATACGTTACAACCACCCATGCAATGGATGAAATGATGCCACAAGTGTCTGAAACATCCTTGTCCAGGATGACTCACAGAAGACCCCTTCCCAAGTTTTATCAACTTGGAACTTTTTGTGCAGAAGAACCAGCCAGACTTCATGCTCCTTCCTTCCTTCAAGAAAACACTGGAATATGACAAGCCATGTAAACTTTGAATAGATTGTTTCTCATGACTATCAAGGTGGGAGGCCAACCAATACTCATAATGATATGACATCGTTAAACTGAAGTTGCCTTCTATTTCCACATAATTCTGCATTAACTCATCTTTTGTTTGAGGGGTTGAAAAAGAACATACCACAGGAACCATCATACTGTTTTCCTCAAGATTTTCAAAGTTACCCTTCAAAAATATCGGTTCCTTAGGAGGAGGGTGGGGACTTGAATCATCTAAATATTCAACATTTTCAAATTCAAGTTCCTTTATTTCCTCAAAATTAATGATTGTCTCATCCATGGGTTCATCCAAAATTTCCCCATAAACTTCCTCATCCTTTTCACCGTGAAGCTCAAGTTCAAGGGGGTTTGGATATTCAATATAGGTTTCTATAAAATCATCTTCCTTGATTCTCAATCGATCTTCCATGGCTGTAATATGTTTGCTTATGGCCTCAAGCTGTTTAGTATGGGCATACTGCATGTTTAAAATTATTTCCTTAAGCTCCTAAATGGAATATGGTGGAGAATCAACCTCTATGTCTGAACTGATTCTTTTTATATTTGGAAGATTTTTCCTTCAATTTTCCATAAAATCATCAACCAATTCATTGTAAACTTCATCATGATCATGCCCAAACATTTCCAAAAAGCCATGCAACAAATCCCATATGTTCTTGAATCTCTTATCAGGTGAATCATGAAACCAATCATTAGCCCAGTCACCACAAAGAGTCAAGAAAAACAATTGTATTAGAACATCCTCATAAATAGGTGGATCACACCATTCCTCAATAAATTTAGTGAAGGCCCTAATGTGAGTACTAGCATCATCGTGATCATAAAAATCAGGAATGTTATCAATAACATCTTCAGATATATCATGAGGGTAACCAACAATTCCTGAAAAATCAATAGGACTATAAAAATAATCCATTTATAACTAGATCATTTAAACAAAGGTCTAAAGAAAAGGACTGGGACCTAAGATTACTAAGGATCCAACAAGAAGAAAGACTAGCTAGCTTCATCCACAAACCCTTCCAAGTTAAAGGATGAAGCAAAACAAGCCATGAATTCCTTCTTGAAAAATACCTTGTCAAATTATTTAAAAGTGGAGTCTCCAGATGACCAAGTTTATTTGAGACAAACAAGAGCATCAAACAAATAAAAAACAAGAAGGAAAACAAAATTTAATTTATTATGTTTGGAACAAGCATCGGAAATCAATGAGTGATTCTTCTTCAAGAATCTCAAGCACCTAACAAGGATTTCTCCTTGCAGTATACTTAATATATTTTTTCAATGGAGTCACCACTTGGAAAGGAAGCAAACAAAAAACAACAAATGCAATTTCAAATAACTTTTAGTTCTCAAAAAAAAATTAGTCATTTTGACCAAGGATAAATGACTTATCCCCGACAACAGCGCAAAATATGTTTATGTACTTATACACACTTGCTAACGTGAACTAAGTCCAACTCACTTAGTGTTTCCTTGGAGGCACAATGCCTAGGTTCACAACCCATGCTATCACTTTGACCAGAACCTCTTGTGTCTAGGCTCACGCCTAGGGAAGCCAAGGGGGGTAGTCCCTAGTTTCTAGATTAGTTTTAGAGTTAAGTTCTAGGAGTCAGTTTTAATTTGCTAAGGCTTGGGAGATTCTAACCTAAGATTCTAAGGCAACAATGCAAGGTACAAGGGTTAGCATGTAAAGAAAACCTTTTCCTAGGGAAACTGAGACTAGTGCTTAAAGATTGGGCTTGTGGTCAACTAAGTTAAGGGATTGTTCATTACAAATATATTACAATATTACTTACAAAAGAATAACTTGATCAAATAAATATTAGACACATTATTTACAATTCAAATAATGCTAAAATACAACAAGCAAGCTAACCACTTTAATTATTTTATGTTTGTGCAAGATATAAAGACATTAAAGCATCACATAAAATTTACAAGATTTTCATCAACATATTACCACATCAACAAAGAAGATTTAAAGATTTAAGCACAAGTGTTATAAATATGATTCACTCTTAGTTATTAAACCCTCAAGGTATTTATTAGATTAATCCCAAGGTTGAGTTGTTAATATTTCTTAAGATTGTTAATTTTCATTAATCTTTCACCAAAGTGACGTCGACGTACGCTCCCAACACAACCTGCAGGTCGGAAGGAAGGTCCACATCAACACAGGATCTTTCCTTTAAGACGGCCCGAAGAACTCTAACTGGTTCTTCTATTTCCCTATCGGGAAATCTGCACCCACAACAATCTCTTCACAGGATCTCCTCTTTATACTCGGGAGATCGGAATTCACGACTTCACAAATTCAGGGGTCAAGCATTGGTCTCTCGAATCCCTGAAACCCGACAACAGTCAACACTGACCTTTCTCTCTATCCTTTCAGGTTTTTCTTTATCGTGATTTCGGCACTCGCGATGTCGAACAACCTGTCTTACCAACTCTCGAACCCCGATATGCCGAAACCCCGATATACTCGCGGGTTTGACCTTTCAACGCCTTCACCTCATCGACATTTCAGACTTCACGATATCATGAATCCTGATGCAATTGTTTTAGGACTTCTCTCCATGAAACCCCGAAATGGTGTGCCACCTGTCCACCTCACTAACTCCACTGTGGCCCCACAAAAATCTCTGATTGTCAGGATATCGCATATCGCGATTTCGCGATTCCCATTGCTATGTTCACGGGACTTCAACCTACGAAACTCCGATATGGAATCCTCGTGTAAGCATGACGGTCCTTGTGACTCGGATCTACGGTCCTGCCCCTCCTGAGCTTCGAATCTTTAGATGCTTTCGACGTAACTCTCCTGCTCCTCTGTGAGATCTGACGACTCATGGGAATTCGAGGATTCTCTGTCGAGAATTCCGACCGTCCGTTCTTCCTTAGTGATTTAAGTGAATGACCAACTGTTCCTTTGCGGAACTCGTCCAACTGCAGTGTAGACTTACGACGCCTTCTTGAACCTTTCAGGTACAACTTTGGTTGCGCTGTTCTCCAACAGTTTTGAAGGCTTTATCCTTCCTGAGCTTTCTTATAATTCTGTGTCTTAGAAAAGACTCTTGCGTGCACTCTTTGTCGCAACCTTCAAATAATCCTAAGTGTTTGAATCCAAAGACTCTGCGCACACCTGCAACAACAATCTCTAAATACTTCACTCAGGTTCGCAACCCTGGGACTTCATTTGGCCTACGCACTCCTTGCATGGCTCATGTGCCCAACTGCACTTTTGCGGAAATGAGAACAAAAGAAACCCTATCTGAACCCTTTGTCAACGCACTCCTTGTGAACCCTTCAACTGCACTCCTTGCAGGAACCTTTGGCTCATATAGAGAAACAATTGAAACTCATTTCTACTTCCTCTTATACTTCTGACTCAAACATGAAATCATATACACAGCATATGAAGAAAATGTATAACAGGAAGAAAACATTCATGAGCATATCATTCAGCATCAATAGACAGAGAAAACACAAAACCATGAATTTGAATCAAACTCTTTCTATTAAACCAAATATATGTACATGGGTGTTCTTACATAGCTCTCTACATTCTCTTCTCTACAATACTTCTTCATAATCTGTTTCTGCTAATGTTACAATACACAATGAGGGTGTCTATATCTCGTTTCCCTCTTGCGCTCTAAAACTGTCTAATCTAGAATTAAATTCTATCTACCTTCATTAACTACTTTAAATGCTTTCTACCTACTAAGAAGGAGAGCAAATCGCTCAAGGTCCGATTACATTATACAAGTGCACCTCATCTTAATGACTCATTTAAGATCACGCAACAACTTCAAGGTGATTTCAAAATTTGTGTTGGCGCTTGTCCAACTGTCTTTTTTCTTCTGCGCTGGCTCGCTCAATGTTGGGGATGCTCCTGCATCATACTCCCTAGCTTGAAACTTTTCATGGGCTCCTGTCCATGAGCTCACGCACGGTCTGTCCATGCTTCTGGATCTCCTCTTCGCTCTCCCAGCTAGCATCTTCAACTGGATGGTTCTTCCACTTCACCAGATACTCAAAGTATTTCTTTCGCTTGGTCCTCTTGCTCACTCTTTTGTATAGTATGCGCTCCATCGTCGGCTTATCTACAATTGGCATTTGTTTTTTCCACTTCACCTCTGGCTGCTCATTTCCAGTCTTTGTTTCCTCAGCTTTATATGGGTACAAATCTGAGATATTGAATATCAGAGAAATTCTGATCCCATCGGGTAATTCATTCTTGTAAGCATTCGCCCCAAATTTCTTCAAGACCTTACATGGCCCGATTTTCTTCATCTTCAGCTTATTATATGTTCCTCTTAGGAACCTTTCCTTCCTTAAATGTGCCAGAATCAATTCACCAACCTCAAACTGAAGTTTTCTTCTATGCTGGTATGCTCTGCGCTTGTACTCCTGGCTTGAATTCTTCAATCATTCCTTCACCTGACTGTGAAGTTCCTTCATCGCCTCTATGAATTCTTCTGCACTAGCACTCCTAGTCGTAGTCTGTTCGGAATCCCTCAGCTCAGAAATTCCTCCAGGCTACATGCCATAGACAATATGAAATGGACTTTTCCCTGTGCTCCTGTTAACTGAGTTGTTATAAGCAAACTCTGCCTATGGTAATATATTGTCCCACTGGCTGTGGTGTTTTGTCACCAAGCTTCTTAGTAAGTCTCCCAGACTTCTGTTTACCACTTCTGTCTGTCCATTCGTTTGAGGATGATAAGATGAAATAAATGACAAGTTAGTTCCCAGCTTCTTCCATAAGGTCCTCCAAAAATTCCCTATGAATTTGGTGCCTCGATCTGAAACTATGCTTCTCGGCAACCCATGAAGTTGAATGACCTCTTTGAAAAACAGATTCGCAATGTGAGTTGCGTCATTGGTTTTCTGACATGGAATGAAGTGTGCCATCTTGGAAAATCTATCCACCACCACAAATATTGAATCACAACCTCTTTGTGTTCTTGGCAACCCCAATACAAAATCCATGTTGATTGCATCCCACGGCCTCTATAGTATAGGCAATGGTTGATAAAAACTTGCATTCTGCTTCCTTCCCTTCGAATGTTGGCAAATTCTACATCTGCCCATGAATTTCCTAATGTCTGCTCACATTCCTGGTCAAAAATATGACTCATTTAACTTTGCAAACGTCTTGTCGTGACCAAAGTGCCCTGCCAATCCTCCACTGTGTTTCTCCTTCAGCAGATTCTCCCTCATGGAGCATTTTAGAATACACAGTTGATTTCCTCTGAACAGTAATCCTTCCTAGATCATATACTCCATCCACTAGCTTTTATCTCTAAGAACTGGATTCTTAGCTACTTCGTATGCCTCTCTAAAATATGGATCATCAGCGTACATGTCCCTGAGATCATCAAATCCCAGCGTTTTGACTCTGAACTCCAGCAACAACAAACACTTCCTACTCAAAGCGTCAACAACTTTGTTAGCAGTACCAGAAATGTGTTTAATCACGAAAGTGAAATTCTACATATACTCAACCCATTTGACATGTTTCTGATTCAACTTCTCCTGTTGAGTCACAAACTGAAATGCATGATTGTCACTGTACAATACAAACTCTTTCGGGATCAAGTAATACCTCCATTTCTTTAATCCCTGAATGATAGCATATAACTCTTTATCATATGTGAAGTACTTCACCTTTGCCTCATTCAGCTTGTCATTGAAGTACGCTATTGGCCTGTCTTCCTGACTCAAGACTGCCCCGATTGCAAATCCACTTGCATCGCACTTCACCTGAAATGTCTTCTGGTAATCCAGCAACACCATAACCGGTTGTTCTGTAATCTACCTCTTCAACAGATTAAAACTCTTTTCAGCTTCTTCTGTCTTGTGAAAATATTTATGTCTTTTCTTCACTGTGTCCATCATCGCTGTGCTAATTCCACTGAAATTCCTAATGAACTTCCGGTAGAAACTTGCCAATCCATGAAAACTTCTCACCTCAAAGATATTCCTTGGTGATGGCCAATTCTTGATCACTTCCACCTTATCTGGATCCATCCTCAACTCATTTTCTGAAATAAAAAATCCCAAGTAAATGAGATCTATCTTCATGAATGAGGATTGCTTCATGTTTATCAACAACTTCTCTCACTGTAACCTCTGCATCACTATAGCCAAATGCTTCAGATGCCCTGCCACTGTTTTACTGTAAACCAATATGTCATCCAAATATACAATGACAAATTTTCCAATGAATTCCCTTAGGACTTTGTTCATCAATCTCATGAAGGTACTCGACGCATTTGTTAAGCCAAATGGCATAACAATCCATTCATATAACCCTTCATTGGTTTTGAATGCTATCTTCCATTTGTCACCTTCTCTCATGTGGATCTGGTGATAACTGCTTTTCAAATCAATCTTTGAAAAATACTTTGCTCCACTCAAGCAATCCATCAGATCATCCATCCTCAGCAATGGAAATCTGTACCTAATGCTTATCTTGTTAATTTCCCTCAAGTCAGTACACATCCTCCACCCTCCGTATTTCTTCGGACTGAGTACTGTTGGAACAACACATGGACCCAAGCTCTCCCTGACTAAACCTTTTTCCAACAAATCCTGGACTTGAATTTTAACTTCTTCATTGTCTTGCGGAATCAATCTGTACATGGATTTGTTTGGAAAACCGGCTCCTGGTATGAGATCAATATGATGACTCACACTTCTAATCGGTGGCAATGAATGAGGTAATTCGTCCACTACTATGTCAGCGAACTCTTCCAGCAGTTTCTGAACTTCTTCTGGTAAATCATCCACTCTTGTGCTAGTCAGAACAATTTTAGGCTTTCTGACCACAATGAACTGTGGATCCTCCTTCTTCTTAACCTCTGTAAGAAGTTACTTCCCACTCATAAGAAGTACAGTGTTTCTTACTTCCAGCTTCACCTCCTTATCCTTAATTGGAAGCAACATGTGTGTCCTCCCATTCTTCTCTAGGGTGTATGTGTTCATTCTCCCATCATGAATCACATTCCTGTCATATTGACATGGTCTACCCAGCAATAGATGATAAACATCCATAGGAATGACATCACACAAGATCTTATCATTATATCCCCCTATCTTGAATTCAACTAAACATTGTTTAGTGACAATTACTTGGTGTCCTTTTTGTAGCCATGAAACTCTGTATGGGCTTGGATGATCAATCGTCTCCAACTCCAGCTTCTCTACCATCTCTGTAGAAATGAGATTATCTATGCTACCACTATCTACAATGACCTTGCATACCATGTCCTTGGTTTTCCAAGCAGTGCTGAAATGTCTGGTCCTTTGGACTGAACTCTCCCCCTCCTTCTCGAGTGTCAAAAGGACTTTTCGCATCATCAACGATCTTCCACCTTCAACGCCATATGCCTCAACATCCCGCCTCTGTGCTTTGGCGATGTGAGCTTCTCCAATCTCTTTCTTTTTCTCTAAACACTCATAAGACTTGTGTCCATTCTTTCCACATGTGAAGCATGTTATTACTCCACCTCTTCCTCTTCCTCTACCTCTAATACGAGGAAAAGTATTGTTGTTAGCATAATCTCCTCTCTGCTCATTATGTTTCCCTCGTTGTGAGGTTCCACCTCTCTCAGTTCGAGTCTGAGGATTCTTCCAGTCCTCTTTGGGCTTCTGATATTTTTCCTGGGCAACTGATTTGTCTCTGGGATGACTTCTACCTCGGCCCCTCTGACTCTGCTTTCGGCTCAACTTCTCTTCATCTTTCAGAGCCATCTGATAAGTATCTTCCACTGTTAGGATGGTTACCATGCTCATCTCATCCTAGATATCATATCTTAGGCCATTCATGTATCTGGAAACCTTCTCATCATCGCTTTCCCAATGACCTGCCCTGATGTTCAGTTTGTAGAATTCCTCAGTGTATTCTTTTACTGTCATCAGCTTCTGTCTCAGGTTCTGCATCCTCCTGAACAGTGTAATTTGATAATCCCTTGGGATGAATTTCACCTTCATCTTTGCGATCATTCTATCCCATCTTTTGATCTTTTGCTTGCCCTTGCAGCATCTTTCAGCTTGTAGTTCATCCCACCACAATGTTGCAGGTCCTTTCAATCTTGTGACAACATGCTTGACTTTCTTGTCCTCCTCGACATCTTCATAGTCAAAGTATGTGTCCAGAGCTCNTCCAGTCTAGAAGATCCTCTCCATCCAAGTTTCCCTCATAAACTGGAATGTCCATCTTTTTTCTTGCACCCATCCTTGCAATAGCTTTGATCAAACACTCATTTGATGCATCTTCAGCTACAACTTCTTCTTTACGTTCAACCTCAATCTCACTTTTGGAATCATTGAGATCCCCCGCACCGATTGTGCATCTTTGCGCTGTCTCCATGTCTTCGAATCTGAACCGTAGATCACGCATCTCTCTCTCCATGACTGGATCAGTCATCTACCTGCCTCTTCTTCTCAGAATTTCCCTATCCTTTGGATCGGGTGTTTGCATGTCCCTTCTCCTTGGCGACATGGTTAATTCTCTTCTTCTCTGCTACAGAAAGCAAAGAACCTTTCTATGCTCTGATACCAAACTGACATCGATGCATGCTCCCAACACAACCCACAGGTTAGAAGGAAGGTCCATGTCAACATAGGATCTTTTCTTTCACACGGCCCAAAGAACTGATCCGCCAAATATTTTAATGACTTATGGTTGAGTTTTAATTTGCATGCATTAATTAACCATTTGAGAAACTTAGTGAAAGAATGAGGAAAGAAGAAGAATTATAACAGCCATATATACATTTGCAGATCTGAAATGAAAGAATAAATAGCAAACAATAAGACCTAGATTGATAACAGAGTTCGGCACAACTTTGCCTACATCTCCGAGCCTTTTTCTCTATGGGGGAGGCTTCTTTATTTATGCTCAAATGCTCAAAATTACATCTCTACAATGCCAAATGGCTACAAGACTAATCTATTCATATTCTTCCAGATCTCCAGAACCATCCAAAGAAAACGTCACACAAAACGGACGTCCAGAGCTCTCAGAAATGGTCCGACAGCGTCTCCTCCTCAAAAGCTTCTCTGCCTCAAAATGGCTTTGGCTTGGCTTCTCCTCAGCATAAATCTACTCTGAATGCCCTCAAAGTTGTCCCCATGGCCTCAAACAGGCCTTGTTTATATAGTTGGGAAGGTAGTTTCTCATCTCCAACTTCCTCCAAGAAGTTAGGCTCCAAAACTACCCAGTAACTCCCAAAAATGGATTAAAAACCAATAAAAATAGGCTAATTACATCTAAAAACCCAAAATTGGTTACAAAAACTCACTTTTAACTATATTATAGTTATAATACGGGCTTAAGCCCCCTGAGCCCTGGGCGCGCGCCCCCTTGGCAGGCCATATGACACATTCAAAGAAACCACGGGCTATACATATACCCCCCCCGCGCTGTTCATCCGCGCTCCCGTTCTATGGCCATATGTGTTCATTGGACCATGGGCTATATAATTGAAACCACGCACATACATATATAATAGGGTCACATATAATACAGCGTGCGGCCAAGGGTTGGGGCTAAGCCTCGGCCCGGTTGCTGCCCGAACCATTACCATACGCTATTTTAAAAACAATGCATCCCACCTACATATTAATTAACACATGGTGGTGCATTGGTCACGGAGACTTTGTTAAAATGCTACCAACGGAGGAGGTCACCGGTTCGAATCTGGTCGACAAACTTTTAATCAAACCAAAACCAATAGCCAATAAAGGCATGCCACGTGGCAGCCCATGACTAGGCCACGTGGCACCTCAACAACCAATCACAATACGCCACACGTCAAACACCGATTAGTCCATGTGTCAGCCACGTCAACTGCCATACTGCTTCATCACCCGCCACGTCAGCTCTGTCGTACGACTCTATCACCTACCACGTCATCCGAGCCACGTCATTCGTGCCATGTGTCACCATTCTAGTGGTTACACGTGTCACCTCCGGATTGGTCTAGCCATACACCCAAAAGTCCAAATCTGCCTGACATGTGTCATCACCCAAGGCTGCCACATGTTGCCTGTACAGAATTGCCACGTGTCACCTGTACAGACTGCCCAATCAGCAATTTTTTTTGCCTGTTTGACTTTTCGGACAGAATGCGATATCTTCTCCATATAGAATCCATTTGACAAAGTAAATATACCACCAGAATCAGGAAGACGAGACAGACACAATGGTGTTGGTTTCGTTGGATTCTGAGCACTTTCATTTTTGAACATTTTTCAAGCCCTGTCAGGGTTCTGAATCTGATTTCGGATCACACCTCCCCACAATAAGACCTTTTGGTCCCCAAAAGGTTACTGACCAGTCAACAAGCTCGGGATAGGCCACCTGGCTTGCTCTTTGTCTCTGAACTAAAATGATTACATTAATGG
>JASDQU010216363.1:0-10517 GCA_032191745.1 Picea mariana | reverse complement strand
TGAGTTCACTGGTCTCCCAAGAACATGCGATTGTTGGTTCAAATCAACTGTACCTTCAAACATTGAATTTAGATCCTACCTACAGCCTTTGTACAAAGATCTTACATGGAAAAAAGACATACCAATGTCTTATCTAGAACCTAAATGACAATCTCTCCTGAAGGAAATCTTTGTCTATATCACCTGTGAAGGTAGATACAATAGAGTCATGTTCTACCACTTCAAGATTTTAAATCACTTCACAGGGAGGTCTCCCATCAATTTACCATTTTACTTGCATAAATCCCTCACAAAAATGTCTAGGCAAGTCAAGGCCAAGCCCACTAAGGTGGAAAGTAGATTGTCTCATTAAGGAATCATTACTCTCATTGTCAAGGAGTCATTGAAGAAAATACAGGTAGATTGGAACTACTTCCTCTTATGGAATGAATTCTAGACTGATTGGCAACATGAGGAGAAGGGTAAAAAAGATGCCACTAAGAGGACCATTACTCCTAAAAGCAGTCATAGAAAACGGAAGGGTATCTCACCACCAAGGGAACTGATAGAATCATCTTCTATTAAAAGAAAAAGAATCAAAATAAAGTTACAGTTTGAGGGTGAGTAGACCAAGGACCTTGTTGAAGGAAGTAACCCTTTAAACTTACCATATAGTGACTCAGAGCCAGAATAGGAGTTAGTAGACACACAAGGTGATGAACAAGCGGGACAAGTTGCAGAAGATTGTCCCAAATTTCCCTCACCAACTTCACCAGAGGCACATAGTCCACCATTGGCAAAAGATTCTTCAAGCAAGCCTAAAGAATCTAAGGCATGGAAAATCAATAAACTCCTGCAACAAGTCTATGAAATGGAAGTCTTAGAAAGAGTTATTAAAAAGGCAAATACAGACTTGACTGAAAGAAATGCAGAAATTTTCAACGTGAACCAAAGTCTCAAAGAAAAGCATGATAAAATCAAAGACAGGAACAGGGTGTTGATAAGGGAGAACATGAAGCTCTACAAGTAGCTTAGAATTCTGAAGCTGAAATTAAAAGATTCTCAATCGCCAACACAGGAGCAAATAGGTTTGGAAACTCTAGCCAAATTAGATACAACCATGGTAGATATACCACAGTCTTCCACACAACAAGTTGAAGTTTGAATATCTACACAAAGAGGAGTTGCATCGTCCAAAATACCTTGAACACTCAACAAAGCATCAAGGTAATCATTTTTGTAAATTTTGAAGTTTTGACAAAGATAAGTTTTTGGTGGTTTAGGCGAACAGGATGACTATTCATTAACCACCGAAAGCAGAGCTTTTGGTAGTTAATCCACTCAGAAGTCTTCTATGTTAACCATCGAAACCTGTAACTGGACAGTGGAAGCTAAATTTTGCACAGATCGAGGTTTTTCCGATCCAAATCATTTGAAAACACTCATGATGGATGGATGATGAATTATATATTTAGTTTCAAGATCCATTTTTGGTGCATAAAGATTAGAAAAGGTGGCCAAGTTGGTTTTGGCACCTATTTTGGTGGAAAAAAATTGGATTTTTTTGCACATCTCAGCAAATTCGAATTGTATCTCTTGGAAGAGTCATCACTCAGCCTTGGAAGGCTATTATGCACTGCACAATGACTCTACAAGATATGAAGACCATGAAATGTGGGATTGACCTCATTTTGAGGATCATTCCCTATCTTTTGCAAACTGAATTTTGACTTTCTATCTTTAGTATATCTTATCCATGATTTTAGGATCTCAAAACTACATTGTTAAGCTATAAAGCTAAATGTAGAAGATGAACTAAATGTTCGATTTTGAGTTCTATATATTACTGCTATTGTATGAAAGACATATTCTGAAATATATCATCCTGCAAGCTTCTTTCATTTGTTACTATCAGACCTTCTTTCATCTTTGTTTGTGCTTATGAGTGGAATTAGTTCTTTTGTCTCTATTTAATGATGCTATGGTAATTGTCATCTTACTTTTGATTGTTAAGCAAGAATCATAAGCATCTTTGGCTAGTTTGTTGACCCATCATATATATGATTTAYGTATGTTTTGGTTAACWGATTAGTTTTCTTATCCATTTGTTATACAAGCCTATATGAAAATAGATCTTGAAGGCCTTGTGTTGCATGAATATAGTTTGACTTTCTTGAGATACAATCCAGAGATTAAAGATATTCATCTTGATGCAAAACCCACACCTATTATTGAAAAAATAGTTTCCAAAAAGATTGAGTTACCAGGCATCTCTGACTTACATCCTAGGAGAGTTTCCTGGAGTGATAACAGGCCTAAAGGCTCCACACAAACTAAGGAAAATTCAAAGAGATCAAAGGGTGACAACAACAACAAGGGAAATATTGCCTCCCAGAGTGGAAAATATGGATTTTAAGTTTTTATTTATTAATTGTTGAGAACAGTTGACTTATGAAMTTTTGGAGTCAAAGATGAATGCAATGATGGGAGTCACAAGGAGRGATGTGTTTTTGGATTAACTAGTTGTGTTATGATTGTTAAAGAACTAAAGGGAGTCACAAGGGTGTTATTATTTATTTAGAAACCCTTATTATGACTTATTACTTTTCTCCCTTAACTAAAAWGTTGGTTGAGTTTTAGTTAACTTAACTAAGAAAGTAGTTCAACTACAACCAATTCTAAATTGTTTAAAGGMAAAAGGAAAGGGAGGAACAGAAGGAGAATAGAAGGAGAAGCATACTAAGGTTTTCTCTTTAAGTTTTTGTTGAGATAATTCAGTTTTCATTCATTCCTTAATTCATTAGAAGCCTAATTATTTTTTATGATAGTAGGGTCCTATTATAGACAACAAGATTCAGGTTTGAATAACATCATTCCGACACTTGTTTTTCAGAGGTTTTTCATCTATCTTTGATAGTCTGTGTCGACTTGTCTGTTTATGAATTAGATTTCATGACTGACAAAGGATATTGTGTAGAGTCGAGTGGACAAAAATGTGTGGCAAGTTGATCCAACTTTTAAAGTTCAATTTTTGATTTTCTGTCAGAAGTCCTTTTGTATGTTTCATTGGGGACATCTAAGTTTGACTTTGGTCCAAAACTTCCTCAGGAAATTTTGTAAAGAGAATGATTCTTTGATGAATTGGAATGAGATAAAGGATTGCTTTATGTCTCATCTGTTTTGATTATTGACTTGGTGTCTTCACTTCTGTCTCTATATTTATTTCAGCATCTGTTATGTTAAAAAAAACACATAAATAATGAATTTTTCAGCAAGATTTTATTTATAAAAAAACGGCCTAAGAACTTGTAAACAATACTTGTGAATTGGGATAAAAATTTTGATGGATATAAACATAGGGTGATATTCCCGTATATCTTGATTTAGCCAAGTAAGATCTGAAAATTCTTGAGTAAGATCATTTCATATCTTTTCCTCAACAGACAACATTGGTTACATGGCATCCACTGAAACGACACAATGATTTGGTATGGGGTGTTACTATTAACACATCGGTACCACTATGATAGTGGAGCACTACCATTTTTCTCCTCGGTGCATAGTAAATGAAATTGTACCGAGAACAAGGCATCCAATGATATGCCCTACTATGAAAATTAGATAAATATATGTCTCGATGTGTTTCTCTATACAATGTTGGTGCGTTGGATTACAATGGTTGCAAAACTACATTAAATTTTATAAATCATTATGATAGTGGTGCAGTTAGTTAAGTGAAGTGTACCAATGCACAATGTTAAATGAAATCTCTGCGATTTACTCAGTGTGTGTATTTTTTATAAAGTATGGCGGTGTGTTTGAACATTGAGGTGTCGGGGCATTCTTTTTTTTGGTATGCCCTGACACAGTTAGTTAAAATTAGTGCACCACTAGGTTAAATTTTATATATCATTGAGATAGAGGTGAAATTAATGAAGTGTAATGGGTTGGTGCAGGTATGAGCTCAATTTGTGCTGATGTTGGGTCATCCCTAAGGACACTCTGCTTTGTTTTTTTAGTAATTTATCGCGGTGCACTAGAATGAACATCACTGATTCAAACATTTATGGATGCACCACCAGTGGTGCTTGTTACCCTAAAAAATATAGGGGTAACTAAAGAGATGATGTATCGATTCCTGCAGGGTGAAGACATGGGGTGCCGAGAGCCAGATGAGAAGATGGCATGCCCCATAGGATGGGCAGAGGACCCCAGATCCATTGTCTTCTACTGCCATGAATATAACTCTTTCTATCTCACTATCACTGAATTCATCTTCATCTAATGAGGATATGCCTTTTTTGGTGCATAATCTTTTCTTGAAAAATTTCTTTGTGGTTCCTTTGCCTTTATATGTTTGTTTTCTATTTGAGTAATCTTCATCATTCTCCTTATTTTTCTTATGAGGATTTTTTTTAACAAAATGACTAATACCATCACAATTAAAACAAATCAATGGAAGCTTACCTTTATATCTGTTGTTGGTTCGCTTGTTCAATCTCTTAAAAAAATTGGCCATTTCTTCATCATCTTCCGAGATGTCAGTGCTCCTGCTATGTTCTTTTTATTTTTTCTTTCCCTTTTTCTTTGAACTTTTGGATGCTTTGAAAGATGCTTCTTTTATATCTGGATTTTCATGTTCAGTTCTCATTTCATATGCTGTGAAGATTCCATGTATTTCATCCATGGTTATTGAGTCTAGATCTTCTCTTTCTTCTAGTGTTGATATATTAGTATCAAATATCATAGGAAGAGATGTTAGTACCTTTTGAACAATTACATATTCTTTAATTTCTTCTCCCAATCCTATGATTGCATTTACTGTTTCATCGACTCGTAAGAAGTAAGATGCAATTTTCTCATCTTCCTTCATCGTCAGTTGTTCGAACTGACCTCTGTAAGTTTGAAGCTTTTCTTCTTTGAATTTTGAATCTCCTTCATAAATATTTTGAAGTTTGTCCCAAATATTTTTATCGGATTTACAATGCATCAAGACCAATTCATCAAGACCAGTCAAAAGTGAATTTGTGGCTTTGGAATCATTTGACCATTTTTTATTGCTCTTTCACTTATTGGAAAAACTATTGGTTATTTGTATCCATCTACTATAGATTGCCAAATTTCAAATCCTTATGCTTGTATATATGTTTTCATCGTTCTGCTCCAGAATGCATACTTTTTTCCATCAAACTATGGTATTACATGTTTATACATGTTGTTTCTCTCCATGATACACCTTTCAGTGGTTAAACTGATTCTTGAAGGAACCGGCTCTGATACCAATTGTTGGATTACTGAGAGGGGGGGTGAATCAGTAATAGAGAAATTATCCTTTTTAACCACAAAATGCAAGTGTTATATCAATGTAGCATTATCATCTAATAGTTGCAGAGTAAATAAACAATGAACAAATGAGCAATCATACACAGACATAGTACACCAATTTTTTTAGGTGGAAACCCAAAGCAGGAGAAAAGCACATAATTATTTTTCTTATATGTCTTTAAGAATTACATTCATTGGAAGCACCAAACTCCTTTGTTTTCCATCTACAACTAGAAGGAGGCTCCAACCCCCTAGTTTCTTAGGCTCCAACCTGAAGGAAGCTCCAAATCCCCAATTCTCTGGGTACAACCAAAAGGAGGCTACAACCCCCTATGTTCTTTGGCTACAACCCGAAGGTGGCTACAACCACATGTCCTTGCCCCATCCAACCACCCTAAAATCTAAGTAGAATGATGGAACCAATGTCACACTATCACTGTGAGATGTACTATTTTAAACCTGTACCAATCAACCTGTAATCAACCTGTACCATAAACAAGTTCATCAACCATGCACCAACCTGTACCAAGCAACCTGTAATCATCCTGTACCATAAACAAGTGCATCAACCATGCAAAAAATTGTACCTCAAACTGTACCATCAATGAGTGCATCAACCATGCACCAAATATGTACCAATCATGCATCAAATACACATAAACTATGACTGATCAAGATGTAGCAACATCATCAACTATACACCTCATGTATGTGTCAACTCATCAACTACTTGTCTCAACCATGTACCCAACATGGACCTCAACCAAAATCCCTCATCAATTTCATCATCCAAATCTGATTTATAACTTTGCAATAGATCTGGTGTATATGATCACATACCTGCAAAACTTCCTTAACTTTAACAACAAGAGACTAGCATTTTCATCAAACTTTACTTTAGTCTCACATGACTAATTTTGTATTAGTCAACAACCCTAACTTGAAATAATCATAACTATGTACCTGTAATGAATAAAGATATGAAAATAGTACACAATGTTCTTCACTCTCTTTTATACAATTTCTCCAGATTTCACTACTTGAAACCTCTCAGAAAAGGAGTTATAGAAAAAATGGCATACCTTGTTGAATTTTGGCTTATTATAGAGAGAGAACTTGTAGAGTGTGCCCCGCACATAATATTTGTTGTATGGATCTGAAAATTGTACAAAACATACTACTAACTGTACTCTAACCAATACATTTTGTCTGACTTAATTTGGATCTTTTATGAATATGTTATGATGTTTTAACCTGAAACACTTGTTTTAGACTAGTTTCCTAGTTTCAGGACTAGCCACAAACCTTATTTTCCACGGCGTGTAAATCCAAAACTACAATGACCCACAGGATAAAATTTGTATCACAGATACTTGGATATGTTTCCTCAATGGCCTCACAATTTCATGGTTTTAATCATTCTACAAAAAACGTTATTGCGAAAATGGTGAGATGACCTGTAAATAACATACCTTAGAAAGCATCATCAAAAGAATTTATCCTCCCTTGAATTTCAGCCTTATTTACTTCAACTTCCCTTTGAAATTTGGCTTAGATATCCTTTGGTTACCTCAGTCACTTGTAGATATTCAATATTATCAAGTGCGATTAAAATGAGAAAGTCTTTCCTCTTATTTATACTTTCATGTAGCTTCCTCAAGGGGTGACCTTTTAACCATCTCAACCCACTTTCCTTATTTTAGGGTTAACCCACTTCTAACCACTTGTCCACTTAGTAATTTATCCATTAACTTTATTATTTAAATAATTTATTTTGTATTCACTTTGACTTATAGTACACTCATCACTTCACTTTATTATTTACCCTCTAAAATATTTTAAACCACTTTCCTTATTTTAGGGCTAACCCACTTCTAACCACTTATCCACTTAGTAATTTCTCCATAAACTATATTATTTAAATAATTAATTTTTTATCCACTTTGACTTATAGTACACTCATCACTTCACTTTATTATTTAAATAATTTCTTCTTTTCAACCACTTTGACTACTTTGACCTTTTGGTGCTTCTAGATGACTCACGAGGGTTCTCCAACTTCACATGGCCATAACTCTCTAACCGCGAGGAGTTATGTGACGTTCCACATACCTATAGAAATGGCATGACATGTACTATCCATCCAGAATAGTCTTACCTTCAAATGTATTAAAAATCATAACATTATATATCAAACAAACTTGTGTCCATTACCCAAACCTTTTTTCTACCGAAATTCACTACCGAACTTTCTTCAAGGGTTGACATCAATGAAAACCAACCCAAATAATCAACAATATCCCCCTTTGGAATTGATGGTAACACTCTGATGCAATACTGAAGTCATATCACTCATTCTCCCCCTCTGACCATCGCTCCCCTTGGAACCATTCCTCTGTTCTCTTTCTCCAAGAATTTACCTTTGCATCTGATAAATGTCTTTCCCTTTATCATCAATGGAAAGGGTATATTTCCATCCGAGGCTGCTCCCCCTAATTGAACTGTCCTTTAGGATACTCGCCCTGACTGAACTCTTCCTAAAACTGATCCCCCAACCTGAACTATCCTCTTTATGGTGTTTCCTCATGTAAATCTAGGACATATAAGATAAGAATTCAAAATAGTTCAATTTGGAGTAGAAATTACTCCGAGTCTCTGGAAAAAATACTCAAAGGATTCCCTTGGAAGTTGTTTTGTAAATATGTCTACCACTTGTTCTTATGTTCCCACATATTCAACTCTGATGTTCTTCTCTGCAACCTGTTCCCATAGTGATCCAGATTTTATGAGAAGAACGAAATGAATACATATTATTAACATGTGCTTAACAAAAAATAACAAAGATACAGTAAAATTGTTTTTCTATTCTATAACGAAATAAGCTGAAATTGTAAAATGCAGCAGAAACAAGTTTGTTGGAATGGTGGTGACTTATCTTTGAGAAGAGATGTGACAGAAGCGTGCATTCATAAGAAGAAGGTTACAATGAGGCTTTGAAGGAATTTTTACAATAAGCAAGAATGCCAAAAACCCTATATATCCAAAAACCTAACCCTAGGAGATGCAGCACCAAAATTCATGTGGGCCCTGTTTGGGTAAGTTAGTACATCAACTTCCCGGGGTCGTAACGTTTTCATACGATCTCCATTTTAGGCGTGTGATAGCTCGTTGGAAAATTATCATCGAGGAGATTCATTTTGGAGGCTCAATCATGCCTTCAACTATCATTGATGAGATCGATCCCGAAAAACCTTCATTTCGGACCTCAAAATGGCCCTGAAAGTTAAAACTACTAAAAGTAGTAAATTGCCAAAATTGTCAGAAAACAATTTTGAGCCAGTTGGAAAAGGTGGGTGGTCACTGATATCCATCTGGATCAATCCTCCCTCCTTAGGAAGCAATGGTCTCCATTGCATTGATTTCCCCCATCAGATGAGGAAATTTCTGTTGAATTTGGCCCCAGGTGAGCCACTTGCCTTGGTGCAGGAGCTGCTCTGCTTTGACAAATCGATAAAGATGGATCCTTTGTTGTCGAGTGCCCTTGATCTATCTATACACAATCTGATCATTGGATGCCTATTGTATGCAGTCAGGGTTGAGCTCTATTGGTGTCAGTTGTTCTACTACTTTTGAGGTGTCCAATAATGGTGGGAAATAAGGGCGAAGGAGATCCACGTTGAACACTGGGTGCAGGCCAAGGAAAGGAGGAATGTTGAGCTCAAAATAATTATCCCCCATGGCCTTGGTGATAGTTTACGACCCATAAAAGAGTGAGTGAATATTTCGATGGGGTCTTGTAAGGCGTTCTTTCTGCAAGTGAAACCAAACTTTGTCGCCCACTTGAAACTTATGTGGCACCCGATGTTGATCATGGCCCTATTTGTACTTGTCATTGGACTTCTGTAGGATATCCTGAACCTCTTGGCGGATGTGCTGGATCTACTCAATGAACCAAGTGGCTTTGTTAGCTTCAGTTGGAGCAGGATATGAGTCAGTCGAGGTGACCACAAGGGGAAGTGCAACATCTATGTGACCTAATGGTTGGAATCCCAACCCCACTTGAAAGGGGTTGTGGCCAGTTGAGCTATGCAGGGCTTGGTTGTATCTATGTTGGACATAGGGAAGGCTCTCATCCCATATTTAAGGTGGTTTTGAAATATAAATGCGAAGGATATGCACAATCATTCGATTTACAACCTCGGTTTGGCCATTTGTCCGGAGGTGGAAGGCCGTGGATTTGTCGATCTTGGTGTCCAATAGTGACCAGAGGCTTGACCAGAATGTGATGAGTAATTGACTATCCCGATATGAGACAATGGTTTGTGGGATTCCAAAATGTACCCAGACTCATTCATAGAAGAGATTGGCAGTGGCCTCTGTTGTGATGCTCTTCTTACAGGCAACTAGAATCGCCATCTTAGAAAAGAAATCAACAACCACAAAAACACAGCCATTTCCCCACTTGGTGCATTGGAGGCTTGACATGTAGTCCATTGAGATGGATTCCCATGGCCTGTCAGGAGTAGGAAGAGGGGTGTACAGGCCCTGTTTCTTAGTGGTCGGTTTGGAAATGGTGCAAGAAGTGTAGGACCTGATATACTTGTTGACCTCCTGTCAAATTTTTGGCTAGTAGAAATGTTTCTGTAGCATCGCCAGTGTTGTTTCAACACCGAAGTGTCCTTCCACCTGACTGTAGTGGGATTCCCAGATTAGCTTCGCTCTCTTACTTGATGGAACACATATATGTCCCACACGACACAACAACACATCTTGAAGATGGAAATTATCGACAAATGCATTTGCAACCAACATTTGGTAGGTGGTGGCGAAGTCAGGGTCTGTCTCATAGAGTTGGGGCCATCCAGATGTCTCATGGCCGCAAGATTCTAGCACCGTGGTGAGTGCCGTGACTGGCGGTCTTCTAAGGCAATCAGTGACATGATTGGTGCTTCCTATTTTATACTTGATGTTGAGGTGGAATTGCTGCAAGTATGTGGACCACTTTTGATGGCGGTCATTATGCAATTTTTCCTATGTCTACATAAACTGCAATGGCTTATGATCACTGTGGATGACTGTATCCTTCCCAAGAATGTAATGTCTCCACTGGCGGCATGCTTTCATGATGGATTACATTTCTTTGTCATAAGTAGGGTACTTACGGACAATATATGACAGTGTCTCGCTATGATAGGCCACGGGGTGGCCGTGCT
>JASDQU010216357.1:0-11541 GCA_032191745.1 Picea mariana | reverse complement strand
CTTTTAAGGGTGAACCATTGATTAAGTTTTGTAAACAGTTTGGAATCACATTGCTTCACTCTACTCCTTACTACCCCCAAGGTAATGGACTGGTAGAGTCCTCTAACAAGAGCCTTATTAAGATCATCAAAAGATTGTTAGAGGACAACAAGAAGGCAAGGGATTCAAAGCTTAAATTTGCTTTATGGGTTGACAGAGTGACAACAAAGAGATCTCTTGGTGTCTCTCCTTTCCAACTTGTGTATGGAATTGAGGCCATCTTTCCTTCTCAGCTTTACTTGCCTGTGGCAAAATTCTTCCAAGATTACCAGGGAGAACCAGATGGTATGATTAGAAGAATACAACAGTTGGTAGAAGTGCAGCAGACTAGGGAGTAGCTACTGGACAAAGCACATGACCATCAACAGAAGATCAATAAAGATTTTGACAAAAAGGTCAACAAAGAGGATTTCCAACTAGGAGATCTAGTACTTAAATGGGATGCACCTAGGCAAGATAAAGGCAAGCACGGTAAATTTGAGGCCTTATGGATCGACCCCTTCAAAATTTCTGAAGTTTTTTCAAATAACACTTAGAATTTGCAGGATTTGGAGGATGCTGAAGTTTTTGGTAGCCCTGTAAATGGGCATTTTCTGAAAACGTTTTTTACCTAAGCCATGAGTGGCTTCCCATGTCATTGTAAATATCATTTTTCTTTTGTTTTGGTTTTTATAAGTGACTCCACAACCCGATACTAAGGCACTGAAACTGCAAAAGGAGTTCTTAGAGCCTCACAGGGAGGTCTCTATCCCCCATGGAGCCTATATGTTAACACAAGGATTCGCAGACTGTTTCTTAAGAATCAGACAGAAATTGAGGTTTACCCTCAAGAGAATTATGGTGTAAATCATGTGGCATTTTGCCCATGATTTCCACAGGGAAAGTGAAAAGATTGGAGGCCTAAGCAGCTCAAGCACCCTCTCTCCACCTATCACATCTCCCTTCCCGATACCTCCTCTCACCTCCTGACACCTGTCCCACTCACATTCCACTATCCCTTACACGTCACCTCCTCCCCACCTATCACACCTCCCTCGTTCCTCTGCCACCTCTGCCTTTCCCTTGCCACCACAACCTCGTCCTAGCCTCTGCTCCCCCAATCGCTTCCTTCCACATGGCCGTCGCTCACTCGTTGGGCCATGCGAGTTTTCGCCAAGCACCTCGCTCCACATCACCCTTGCGCATACGCTATCAGACTGCCACCTGCAAAGCTCGCATTGGTCACAGACAAAGACCATTCATGGCCTCAAGGCATCAGGATGGACTCGCAGAAGTCATTGGCGCAGCCTGAGAACAGTTATGGGTGTCAGGCCTAGTCCTAATCCCAATGAAGACAGTTATTGAAGATTGTGGGCAACAGTTGAGACCTCGCCTCATCCCATAAATGGAAAACGTTGCAGAGAGCAGCCATGAAGGCACACTTACGATCCGAAGTTTCCTTATGGGCAATTTTTCCTGTAAAGCACATAACTATGCCTGGCTCGCGTCTGACATAATAAGGTTTGCACAACTTGACAGAGCAGGTGCCGACTGAAGGCTTTGAAGGCAGTGATCTGATCACATTCCTAGTGGTTGCAACATTTTAATATATATAGGCAGTTTTGATATTTTGTTAAGGTTGAATGGTTGAGCTAGGCTCCCTGCAATTGTAGTATTTTGATTGAGAACAACTGGTTCTCTGGTTATGTATTTGTTTTTGAGACATCTTGGTTAATCTAAGTTAGCTTTCTGACTCCATCTTATTTGCCTCTAATACTGAGAGAGTTCATGTTTGATTGATTCACATGGATTGTTGTAACTGTATTATGATAAATGTTTGATTATAGTACTGTTATGATTTCTTTCAGCTTCCTCGAAATTTGAATCCAAGAGGACCTTGTGTTTAAGTTTTTCCTCCTTAGGCTGCTGGAAAATTTGATGTTCATAGCGGACCTCTACACCTTTCTCACTAAATCTTCCTCCTACTCACCCTTACTCCTTACTGAAGTTGATTCAAGACCTCAATGGCTGGTGCATGCTAGTCCAGATTTCTGAGTTAGAACGTTATTATTATTGATTTTTCTCCATTTGACCACTCAAAACTCAATTTCCTGTGACATATAAACTGATGGGTACTGGGCTTACCTCCAACGCAATCTGGAGGTGACTTCTAGTGCTAACAGTGTGCAAAAGACATATATTGCACATGCAATGGGAGTTGTAAGTGGGTACATGGAAAATCCAGGGAGAGATCATTAGACAGTTGTCAAGATGATCTTTAGGTACCTGCGGGCACTAGTGACTATGCTATTTGCTATCTGGGAGATGGAAGCAAGCAGCTTCAGAGGCACGGGTTTGTAGATGCTGACTAGGCAGGTGATGTGGAGAATGCAAAGTCCATTATTGCATATATGTTTACGTTGTTTGAAGGAGCTATGAGTTGGAAGAGTAAGAGGCAACAAGTGGTTGCTCATTCCAGTACAAAGCATATCAGGGTGGAATTCCACCACATCGGAGAGGTGGAGTCCAGTGAGGTAACTATACTCAAGGTTAGGACTCAGGATAATGCAGCAGATTCTTTAACTAAGACAGTGGATAGAAGGAAATTTATTTGGTGTAGGGGTAAGGTGGGGATTCAACCTTGTTGATGCAACTTCCAAGTGGGAGATTGTTAGGATATTGTCAGATACATCATCCATGTAACTAGCAGTTTCCATTTGTATATGGAATGTGTAAAGAAATCTCTGGATTGCTTTCTTGTGTTTTAGAAGCAGAGCTGTTTCCCAAATGTATTCCTGATTTAGGAGCAGTGTTGTTTCTATATTTGTTCATTATTTATAAAAGAAAAGAAAATAACAAGGTGGGCAATGATGTTTCACCCAGTGAAAGAAAAGCTTCTTTTCTTGTGCTTCTCTGCTATGGCTGTTCTATTATTTTGAATTTCATTTTTATGCTGCAGATTTCTCTCCATTTGTTGCAGGGTGTTCTAAAGGTTTAACAGATCAGGGACATTGTCGAATTGTAACTTTGCATAGGTGCCACTTTTGTTTGTCCTTATTGCTATGGGCACTGATAAAAGATGAAAATACATGGAAACTGCATGCCTCACTTAAGAACTCTTGGATGTTGGACCAATCACAACTAACAAAAGTCTGTTTGCTGCCCTAGAACTTAGTACGCATCTTCTTGAACTTGCTGAAAAGTATTTCCAACATGAAATTCATTTTTATTGTTGTCTCTTTCTTGTTTTGTCGGGAATTGGTTGACTTGTCTAGAGTCTATATGGTTGATTGTCACATCTTTGAGAAACAAATTTGTTAAGTGATCTTTGTAAAGGTTTGTGCCAATTGTTAATTATTTGTGAAATAGGCTAATTATGAAATTCTTGTAAGGTTTAAAATATTTGTCCATACAATATCTTCCATTAATTCATGTGAATGCTTGGGCTTCAAAGTGATTGATTGTTGAATTTGTTGTCAGATACTTATCATTTGGGGATCTTGGAATGCATTGCTAAGGTTAGAGCATAGTCACAAATCACTCCCAAGCTATTCGAAATGATGTCCCCTCCTGTTTTCTTGGTTGGTCTCATGTAAATAATATTTATCTACCCATTGTTCTCTATTTTTGCATCCCCTTTGGTTGGGGGGATATTGAAAATAATTTCTTATTAGTCTTAAAAAGTTATTACATTAATCATCATTGACAAAGACTCGATAATTTTAACAAGCACCCTTGTTTTTCCAATATATCTTTCTGAGATTTATCATGGTTTATGATTTACACTGGGTCAATTTAGAGTTTGTTCATGCTATGTTAGGTTTGAGGCAGAATATCTTCCTAACTGACTTGAGCATCTGTAGAACTTGTTGATTGCATCTAGGAGCATTTTATATTAATGTTCAGTCCATGACCAAATCAGAGGCAAATGCTATTGTCCATTCAGAGAAGACCAAGGAGATCTTCAGAAATGAGTATTCAATTTGTGTACTACTTTTTGTTAGAGAGCTTGTGAGAGAAATACGATAGAATTTTCTGTTTTTGCACCAAGAGAAGCGAGATGCTCTACAGCTTGGGGTGGGGGAGATCTTCCTGTCATGTGTTAATGTTAATATAATGAAATGAAAAAAGGGTTAAAAAAGTAGTCTTGCAATTTTTATTTAATCAACATAATGCTAAAAAACAGTGACAACTACTATAAATCAGCAAAGATCCATCCTAATCTTGGAACTATTAAGCCTCTAAAGGGATAGAAAAAGGTGCGGTGCATACCTCAATTTTTATTGAATAGTACATGTCATGATGTTAGGTTTACACCTTGAGTTTTTCTGATCCCTTTCAATGCTTAATAGATCTGAGGTTAAGATGGTTCTATGCTAGGGTTACATCCATTTAACTGTGTACATTTTCATGAGACACAAGGTGTTCTTAGAGGTTCATGGTAGTGCCCATATCTACAAGATGTTGCCCACTAAACATGATTACTAAGTGTTTTGTTTTGGTAGGAATGACATCATTGATTCTTTTCAATGCTTAGTAGATCTGGGGTTAAGATGGCTCTATGCTAAGGTTACATCCTTTTACCTGTGTATGTTTTCATGAGACACAAGGAGTTCTTAGAAATTCGTGATGGTTTCTGTATGTAAAAAATGTTTCCCACTAAACAAGACTACTAAGTGTTTTGTTTTGGTAAGAATGATATCACTGGTTCTGTGTAATAGACTCGTTGTGTGCTAAGTACAATGTAGGGATCCTAAATCTGCGAGGCAGGTGTGCTTATTTGAACCGGGTCATTCATTTCTTAATTTAGTAATAATATTTTCTTTTCATTTGAAGATAAATCTTACATTGTTTGTGTTACATATTTTCTATCGCAGAAATCCCTTGAGAAATCTCTTGAGGATCTAGAGAACTCCGACACAAAGAAGCCACGGTTAAAGTCGTCTTACAGTGCCAAGGAATGGCGAGCTATGAAAAAGGCAACAAAAGAACGAAAGAAAACAAAAGGTGATTTTTGAACGGGTTCCCCTTTTCTTGAGTTTTAAGGGATGGAGTTTCCTGTGGAAACTTGAAAATAAAGACTTAGTAAGGTCTAGAAACACTTATTTGAATTGCAAACCTAGAGAAAAGCATAAGATGTTATGATTTTTTTTGAAGAATGGGCTGCTCCCATTCTCATATTCTTGTATTGCCTTTACTACAATGATGTCAAAGCTCGGGGAAAGTGCTACAATGATGTCAAAGCTTGGGGAAAGTGCTGGATATTTTTAATACAGGGTGTTGATTTAGCACTCTTGATCAAAAGACCCAGTTGATGTCCTAGATTAATGTTACTATAAAATTCTGTCCAGAAAATGCTGCATATTTCAGTTTCTGTCCTGAAATTTTCTGATCATTGGCCATCAATTGGAAGTGCTGGAAGTTCAAATGTTATGTTTCTTGTAAATTGTTTTTCCATTTAATCTCTCTTATGCAGTGTTTAAGTTGGTTTTAGCTGACTTATGTTGAACAAAAAACAGCAATGAAGAATGCCTGAACTTCCTAAGTATTTATGAAAGGCTTCAAGTCTTGAACCAAAGTTGCAATTTTTTTACAGAAGGCTTTGGATCGAACATGCCGCAGCAAACTTCCTGAAATGGAAATGTGAAACATGGCAGCTAATATTACTTATACATAAACATTAAAGATATAATTTGTTTATGATTCTCAGATGCATAAATTTTATGCCAAATTGTTTTATATTTTTGGCGAGGTTAAAAGCACACTTACAATCGCGGCTCCTAAACTTGGCAGCTAATATTACTCAAACACAAACATTAAAGATCAATTTGTTACTGATTCTCGGACATAATGCCTTCCAAGATACTGCAATGTCTGATGTAGGAACTGCAGACAACACTTAAATGCATAAATTTTGTGCCAAAGTGTTTTATTTTTCGGCGAGAGTAAAAATGCTTACCATCGCGCCCCCTCTTTGATGTAGAGCCTGTCAAATTCGGCCAATACACATTTGCTCTAGGGCCCCATGCTTGTGAGAGATTGAACCTGGGTTATTTATATGGCAACGCACTGTCTCAGACCACCACAACTCGATAGACCAATTTTCAATGCAAGGAGCTAAATGCGTATTTCATTAGTTTCTCTTTTCGGTGAGTGGATGTTTACATAAATTTCCAATTAGTATTGGCAGAGTACAAGCAGAGTTTTGCTCCCTTTTTGGAACTAATTTCAATGTATCTTAGATGTTTTGAAGAAATAGAGATGGTCGAGTGGTTAGGGGTCTTTCGTGAGGATGTGGCATCAGAGGCATGACATCAAAGGCTCTATCATAAATTGAACGGTGATTTATATTTTAATCTTACTGGAAATTCAAATTACAGTATACGGGAAGAATTACACTTTTTGTAGAACTTTAAATTACCATACATTGAGAAATTAAAGAAATATTTTATTAATGATATTGTTGAATTACATATTTGTATATCTTTCATATACATTTTAATTTTGGATTTATAAATTATTGAGAATTAGAATTTATAAACATGTAAAATTAAAATTTTAATTATTATTAAAATATTTTTATTCTCAGTATAATAATATTTTTTTAATATTAATGTTTTTATTTATTTAAATTTGTATTTTTTGTGTAAAAATATTTATATTATATTTGAATTTATGTGTAAAGATTATTTTTGTTTTTATTTGTATTATATTTGGTTAACATATAATATTATTTATTTTTTTTTTAGGAAAAAAACATTTTATAATATTTTTATAATATTAATGTTTTTATTTATTTAAATTTGGTATTTTTTTTATAGTCATTTCTATATTATATTTGAATTTTATCTTTCTTTTAGTTATAAAGATTATTTTTGTTTTTATTTGTATTATATTTGGTTAACATATAATATTATTTAGGAAAAAATCATTTAATTTTTTTTTTATAAAGAAAAAAATTACTATTTTATTTTTTTCCAAAGCAATCATCATTTTTATTAAAAAATTGAATGGAGATTATATTTTTTAAGTTCATATTGCATGTACATGAGTAAAATTACATAAATAATATACATTCCATTTCTGCTCTTTAATTTTTTTTCAATCCTGAACTTTTTTCCTTTCCTTTTTTTAAACTCATGCCACCTCCTTGAAGAAGGGTCCACAAGGACTAACTGTAATTTAGAAGGCAGGATGTCAGAGTTTGTATATGGAACCAATTTCTTATCAGAATTAGAGGTGTTGGTTTCAGGAAGTCTCTTCATTCTGCTTTGAGGGGTTTTATGTAAGACGACTACTCTCAAGGAGGAAGGCTTGGTATTCATGTCTTTGGACTACTCTCAAAGAGGAAGTCTTGGTATTCATGTTTTTGCTTCTATGTGTCAAGAGAGGACACATAATATTCTCCATCCCTAAATTTGTTGATTGGTAGCATTTTGTGCATCATCATCCTTTGGATATTGTTACACATACGCTAGTTGTTACTCATGCTTGCTAGTTTCTTGGTTTAGATTTATGTTAGGAAAAACTTTAAGGATATGAGATTTATCTTAAAGTGTAAAAGGGAGACAAATATTGTAGTTAAAGTCCATTATAAACTAGATAAATCATTCAAATTTTAATGAAAATGTATATATATATATATATATATATATATTTTTTTTTTTAAATAAAAAAGAGTAGTTCCTGCTATATTATAATATCACAAAACTTTGACAAAAAAGCAGAGTCATGGCTACAGTCACCAAAAATGCTGCCGGTAACCGGAAACCAGCATAAGTGGGAAGTAACTATCAGTTATACAGTAATACAACCATAATAAAAAGAGACATCTGTCCTGCCCTGAGGAAACCAGGACATATGCCAAGGGTCCAAATAAACTTAAAGCAATTGCACAGTAAACTAAAAACCTATAAAACATAAGAACCTATGCACCCGGTGACGTGTCGCGCCCTCCAGCTTGCCAGGTCCTCGCCGGAATGGCAAAACTCTGAGTGCACAGGGGGCACTTTCGCTGAGCTGGAGCCCCGGAGAATGCATCGAGTAACAAATCCATACGCTGACCCATGAGGAGGGCCCGGTGTTCCAAGTCCGCCATGTGGCTACAGAGCTCAAACACCAAGGCCAGGTGTTCATCACTGAGGAGAGGACCATGCGAACTGCCATCCAAGCCACTAGGAGGAGCAACCTTCAGCTCCACAACTTCGCCAATGCCGACCGCCTGCTTCCTCTGCACCCCGACTGTCTCTGCGTTCACCATCTCCTCAGCGCCTGTAGCATTCATGTCATCTGGCCATGGGATCTCCTCAATTACGCAGCCAGGAAGGTCATCTTCCGGAGTCGTGATGCGCTGGGTACCCTGTCTACTGAGCGTCTCCATGGCACTTTGAATTTCGTCACGCGGTAAGTCCCCAATCGACAGGTCCTCCTCCACGACACAGGATGGAAACAACACCGTGGTCTCGGCCTCCTTCCCAGCCCTGCTGCTGCCAGCGCCCCTGCTCGGTGATGGAGTCAAGCAACGTCCTTCCCTCATCTCGGGCCCTCTTCCTGAGAATGGACGACACCAAGGCCAGAGCACGCTCAAGCTCCTCCTCCCGCCGCCTCTGCTCTTTATGTGCAGCCCAAGCCGAACCCCGACGAGGCTTTCCACGATGCCTAACCATTGTACTCAAGCCAATGCCAATCAAATGCAGAGCAGAATTGGAAAGAAACCAGGTCGAGAGCGGTTGCGCCAGGAGCCTGTCTTCGGTGCTCGGGATCAAAAGAAAGAAGGCAGGAGCCTTTCTAGACACACATAAAAGTCACCAGCCCTGGAGAATCCTCTCGGAGTGCAGAAAGAAAGCGAGAGATAACCATGGCAGAGCCACACCAGGAGCCTTTCTTCTCTGCTTGGGCGCAAAAGGAATAGCATAACCGAAATGGCAAGGCCTCCGTCCATCCATATTCGCATTGAAACCGTGTGCGCAGGAGGGGTTAATGTCCGCGCGAGGGAGGCGTACTTCCATCACATATCCACTGCTATGGTCGTCCACCATTGTTAATGCGAATGTGTGGGTGGCGGCCATCAGCCATTAAACCAGGGCTGAGTGCGCGCCCAGGTGTCACCTCCGTTAAGCCGCATGTCACCCCATCCGGGGAATGAAAATGTATATTAAAATTGAGAACAATTTCTTATTAAAGGAGTAAGTAGGTGAATTGTTCTTATAATTTTTTTACATTAGACATCTTTATTTTATGTGTTGTTTGTGTAATTGTTTTATTTGTAAATTTCCTTTTGTTAACTAAGCATGCTTACCTCTGATGTAGATGCCTTAACCAAGGGATAACTATTTCATCAAATTTTTTTTAATATTTGCACACATAAAATAGATCCTGAACTTAAAATCTAAGCAAGTTAACCAAGTATCCACTAATTGCATTCTCTTAGATAATCGCATTCTCTTAGATGATAAACAAATAAAAATGACTGATATTGAAAATAATTGAATATTATATCCTTGTTTTAATGCCCTAACCAAACAAGAATAATCTCACTTCCTAGTATAACACCTTTTGTGCAATTATTATTGTTCTATTTTGTCATTTTTTATTCATGGTTTCTCAACTAAACTCGTTTTTGGCCTTGCATGGAATGCACAACAATGTACATAAACTTTGTGTGAAATTTATCACTCACAAAGTTTTTCTTCTATGGTAAATACACAAAGTTTTAAATTAATATATATCCATTGTTGTACGCGTTTTCGGAATACAAGACAGAAGACAAGTTTTTCTCAAATTTACAAGAAATGTCAAGTTGAGAGCCACAATATTATATATTAAAAAATATAACAAAATATTTTAGATTACAATGTATCTAGATAATGATACATTTTAAATTTTATTTCAATAAAATGTAAGATCAATCTAAGGCAATGTTTCTCCTACTGGAACAATTACAATATAGAAGTTACTAATTTAATTTGTACTAATAATTATATGAATATATAAATGCTTCTCATAGAGAGGGGATTGATTTATTTGAATTTCATGTTTAGTCTAGACTGGAAGACAAACATACACGCATTAAAATTTCTTCATATCCACAACTATAAAGTGGGTATTACTAAGTTCTTTTATTTAAATAATTTTTGAAATAATATTTAAGTGTAGTTTAGTCATTGTTTTATAGTGATATTTTGAATAAATATAATAAAAATATTTGTAATAAATTATGTGTTTGTAACAATGGAATAAAAATATTTGCATTTTAATTTAACAATATCTAAAATTGGTACTCATTAATACCAAATATTATATATATAATTTGAATTTAAATCTCTCTATTTCATAAACTCTTTCCCAAGCTTCAATTTCCTTGATGTTGAAGCTCCCAAGTTCCCAAAACTGTTAGTCAATTGAAAACGTTTTGTACCCGTTCCCAAGTTCCTAAAAAGTGGAGAACGATTTTGAGATAGTGGAGATGTTCTCGTGCAACTATGTATATATCATACCAATTTCATATTAATATATCAAAAAAATATCAAATTCTCTTCACAATTTGTTTCTAATTATGGACCACACTAGTTTGATCCGAAATGTCAATATAAAAATTGTTGTGATGGGATTGGAAACATACAAAGTTGAGTGATCTAAATGACGAGCCATAAATTGCAATATTGAATCCATCTTGAAGGTTGTAATACAAGGTATGGGTAGCTTCTATGTAGAAGAATTAAGCTTCCCTCATCAATTTTCCATCATTATTTCTCTATTTGTCTAAGGTCAAAGAAATTGACAAATTGATTACTCTTACTAGAATTTCATGTGGTTAATCTATTTAGGATATCTTGGTCCAATCTAAGAATAATGATGTTTTGTGAAATGTGTTAATAAATAGTTGATTTATTAAGGCTTTCCAAAACTTTGAATTTTCTCAAGTGGAAAGATTCTCTCATACTATATTCATGCCATCAATGGTGGAATTAAAAGAACCCATGAATTATGATGTATTAGGAAGTTCATTAATAAATATTTGATTTAATAAGGTTCTCCAAAACCTTGAATTTTCCCATATTGAAATATCCTTTTGCATACTATGGTCATGTAATCAATGGTGGAATTAAAAGTGATTACACAAGAAAATAAAAAAAACTAGAGTAGAGGAAACATGCTAATGATAGCATAAATAACTAAGATTGCAAGTAACAAATGGATCAATGTGTAATTGCACATCTAGGTCGCCAATAAGGAATACCACATTGCCAAATATGATCAACTACCATACTGTAAAACTATCTATGTTGTTACAAGTTCCAATACAATTCATCAATGAAGTAGAAGACATTTTCAAAACCATACATCCATCATGAAGTGCCAACAGAAAAGTGAACATCATAGTTTTAGATGGAGAAACAAATAGATTAGATATGGATTAATTTAACCAACAAAATATAGAATCTTATCTAGTTGTGTTGTGATCTAGCAAATAAAAATATTAAGAGCATAAATCATAAATATCATTCAGATATACTGCAGAAA
>JASDQU010216349.1:18328-29074 GCA_032191745.1 Picea mariana | reverse complement strand
TACATCCCATAAAGTCAACTCCCAATAAGTGGAAAAACTAATACCACTGCTTTCCAAATTATTAATACAATATGAATATTGTTCTTGAGACTTCAAATCCACTCTGTTATCACTCTGTAAATTTCCTTGGTTGTGAAGGAAAATTACAGAGGCAACCTCTAACCAACTTCAAGATCAGAAGCTAGCCCTTCCAATCCAGAGAGGGCTCTCTCTTTATAACTCGGTAAAAAATGGCAAGATATCTAATGGGCACAGTGGCTAGATCATTTGCAAACTAGGGGGTTTGAAAAAGGGATTTGGTTGGGATGAGGGAAGCATCCATTGGACAATGGAGTCAGGGTTGAAAATTCCAATGAGATAAGCTTCCAAGACTGAGTATATGAATTATTAATCTCCTAGGCAAGATATACAGCATCTTAGTAGACAATAATCAATTGTAGTATAATGGAGGGAAGAAATACACAAATTAGTCATAACAGAGCACCAAGTTGACGATGAATTATGCTATAACTATTAGAGAGAAAGGTGACATATCTAAATATAAAACATAGAGCATCATAGGATGAATTCTATACCAATTCAAAAAAACATAATGAAAAATGAAACTACAAAGCATCAAATCAAGGATGAATTATGTAGTTCATTAGATACAACAAATATGAAGACATTCAGCTCATGATTTCACTGGAAATAACATACAGAGACACAGACTGCTGGAAAATACAACTTGAATCTAGGAGCAATGGGCCAAGTCTTTCTACTTGGTAACTGTATTCATAAAAAAAAAGTCTGATACACAAAATCTGAAAGAGTCCTTACTCAGGACCGAACCCTTCACAATACTTTTTTCACAAAATATATAGAATAGCATCATTCCTAGGCTGAAGGATTCGATCTGTTCAGTTTTTTCTAAAAATTACATTTCGTTACAACTAATTCAAACTAACCCCAATATTCTAGGCTTCAATTTTTGACTTAATAAATATATACAAATCTTACCAAAAATAATAGTTCGAGATGAAACTACTTGATTCTTGGGTCCACATGATGATCTGGCAGGTCTACTCCAGTTGGAAGTCGAATGAGTGATGACATGGAGTAACTAGTTCACTTTCGCAGTGTGTAGAGATTGCTTGCTGCAAAACGGAATCTACAACACCTTCCCTCCACTATACTACAACTGATTATTGTCTACTCAGATGTTGTATATCTTGCCTAGGAGATTAATAGTTCATATACTTAGTCTTGGAAGATTATCTCATTGAAATTTTCAACCCTGACTCCATCCCCCAATGGATTCTTCCCTTAGCCCAACCAAATCCTTTTTTCAAACCCCCTACTCTGCAGATGATGTAGCCACCGTGCCCATTAGATATTCTGTCATTTTTTACTGATTTATAAAGAGAGAGCCCTCTCTGGATTGGAAGGGCTAGCTTTTTATCCTAAAGTTGGTTAGAGGTTACCTCTATGATTTTCCTTCATAACTAAGGCAATTTACAGAGTGATAAAATTTTGGCGCCATTGTCGGGGAGCAAAAATGAAATTTTCCCTGGGAGATGTACATCATTGTTGCAGATCTAATTCTTGAGGGTAAATAGAGAGTCAGACAAAAAAATTGGTTGTATATTTTACCCTGGCAACTCCATTCTCAGTAGAATCCAGATTTCAGAGTATTAATGGCAACTCCACTGTCTGAAAGATTTAAAGCTTGAAGAATGTACTGGTGACTCCATTGGATTTGATGAAGATCTCGGATGTTGCTACGTTTGTTTCAAGGTATACATATTTGGATTTTACATACCTTCGTAGTTTTCCAAATCCTCTTCCTACAAATGAATATTTTTTAAGGAATGGTCCTAAATTTAATGGAAATGACTTGAGCCTGGCCTTGAAACGTATTTCAAATTTCTGTGACTTTATTGATCTTCTTAGAATCAAGAATGAAGATGTATTCCTTAGATTGTTTTATGATTCATTCCAAGGAGAATGTAGAAGTTAGGCTAAAGGTTTGTCTGCTAGGTCTATTAGATCTATTACATGTTTTTGGGTAATCTTCTTGGAAACATGGATGGAGAAAGAAGAGTTTGTAACATACTCTCTTTCCATACAAAGTTTTAAAGAGTGAAACGATATGTACACTGATGATGAAGTGGATGAAAACTTTTCTTCATTTTTATACTCTTATTTAAAGTCGTATAAATGTAGCTCAGAAGTTAAGATCCAGTTTCTAGATGAATTTTCCAAGGACATTGAGAAAGAGCTTGAATCTTTAGAGACTCACAGATTACCCCACTTTGTTTCGGATCAGGGTCTTTATTTTGAAGTTTCTTTCCAGCAAAAACAAAAAGACACATTGTTGCATGTGCCCTTTGATTTTGAGATTGAGAAATTTTCTGACTTTGATTATGAGTTTGAAAACTCACAGCTGAAGAAGTTTGATCAAAAGGAGAACTTATATGAACAATCCATATATCATTATCAAATTGCAGAATATATTGTGGGTTATCAAACAAGATATGACTTCTATGTTTTTAAATATCATGTAGCCGACTACATGGAGGACTTATTCATTATAAACTCTCAACCATATTATCATTGTGAAGGCCAAATTTATCATCAGTCGCCATTGTTATTATATTGTTTATTTGTTTTTTTTTTATCAAGTATGGTCAAGGAGTCCAATTATTGGTTCAATTACTTGATTGGTTATATTGGCATTTCTCTATCACTTGATCTGATTGTTCTTTTAACATCTTAGAGTAGGATGATCTATATATAAATAATCTCAGAAGTCTAAGAAACGTTTTAGCATGAGGTTTCCAGTGTGGTGTTCAACAGTCAGTATACAAAGTTTTCTTTTCATCCTCAAGTTTTAGTTTTCAGTTTGGGTTGCAGTTTGGTTTTAATTGGAGAAGGTCATCGGTTAGAGCAAGTTGCAATCTTCGAGTTGGCAGCAACCCAATGGATAAGGCATTGGTCTATGGTGTTCTTTGCTACCTCACAGGGAGGATATCATCTCCATTGGAACCTATGTTAGGGAGTAAATTTACAAAGTCAAAACAATTTGTTTTGTTGTTGTTGAGTTTTGTTGTCATGACCATGTGTCAAGGTCCTAGCATTAGTGTCCCATGACAAAGTTTTGAGTTCATTCACTTATGAGTCAATTTTGGTTTTGATCGAGTCATGTCCAAGAAGTTAGAGTATCATTCCAAGTCATAGTTGAAGTGGTCAGTCTTGTCCAAGGTCAAGTCAGTTTGTTACATAGTCCTTTGTCATCATTTGAAAGTGTGAGTCTTAATTCATTACATTATGTCTCAATAATGTCATGGGAGCATGTGTTCACATGTACTAAAGGCTTAATATCTTTCCCAATCCAATTTGTACCTCTTCAAGACGTGTACCCAATCAGTTAAAAGTCACTACAAAATCTTCTATATTTTCGCAGCGACTAACTATCATGTCAAATCACTTTAAAGTTATCCATAATGGTCAGAAAATCATGGGAGTGAGGTCATGATAGTCAGTACAGTCCTTGTAAATCGGGTTTTATTTTCATGTGGGATTTCCTCTTTTAAATCATCAAAGTTCTAAGTTCACTGTGAAATTGTAACTATCACTGCGAAATTTCCTGCATTCGTTGCAAAACTGCCTATTTGCTGTGAAATCTTTGGATTCATTAAACCTACTGCTAATTTCTAAAATCTTGCATGATCCTATGAGGCCATTGAAGCTATGTTTACTGCTACAAAGATCTCAGTCTTAATACCCCTACACCCACCATCATCACAACACTCTTCAGCAACAAATATGGAGCATAACAAGCAAAAGAGGAAAGTATACAAGGGTGGTGATATCATGAGGTTCAAACCCTAGGGTATGCAATTGTTGGATTCAAATCCCATTTTGAAAGAATATTTCCAAGCAATGGGATGCCTTGCCTTTTGTGAAAATCTACAGAGAGGTCACATGGAGGTGGCTAAACAATTTTCTCTAAATTTTGATGGAGTCAAAATGAAGGTTGGATCACTTGAAATTCAGGTCACAAAGTAGGAAATTGCCTCAGCAATAGAGATGCCCCTGCAAGGTGAGAGGTGGTTCAAGGGGATGCCTTTGGATTCCTCCTACTGTAATGATTATTTCAAGTCAGAATTCCAGAATGAGAACCTGTCAAAAGGGGTGCCAAGGAGTTATATGTTAGAACACCATCACCAACAGCTAAGAGTAATCTAGAGATACTTCACTTTTGAGGGGCGATTCAATAAGGTGTACATGTACCATATCATAATACTCATGCACGTTATAGGTAAGAAATCTCTAAATCTCCCATATTATCTTTTCAGAAGCCCGGGGAAAATGGTTTATAAAGTACAAGCTAAATCTAAGCAAGTCGAGCCTAGTCTATTTTATTCCAGTCTCATTAAATTGTTAGTCCTTGAGGAACTTAAGAAGAAAAATAGGGAATGGAGTTATTTTTTATCTACATCGGGATTTAGTGCAGAAACCACTAGTTCCCCACCATCAAAGGAAAGTAATCCTTCCATAAGTGCTAAAGCATCTTCCAGAAGTTTAAAAAGGAAAAATGGAGATGACAAAGAACATCCTATTGTGATTGAAACCCCTGAGACTACAACCAAAAMTTCTCTCAACAAAGGMTCCAAGAAAAAGGGTAAAGATCCACTACAGGGTKCTAAGGTAGTTGTAAACATTGAAGAAACCCCTGACCGTAAGAGAGGTAAACTGAAAGGCAAGAAGCTCCTTTTCACTCTTGAAACAACAAAAATGGAAAAAACCAAGAAACCACTCACCAGGTCAGCAACAAAGAAACTAATTCCTGCAGATGAGACATTTCCCTGTAATGAAGCTGAGGATGTTGTGGAAGCCCAGCCTCCACCAGAAAAAAAAAATGTGATGTTTAATCCAGAAGTACTTGACAAATAAAGATTTGGCAAACCTGTAACCAGATCATCAGCAAGGAGGCATATCCATGTTGAAGAGACCAGACCAGAGATGCTTGTTCAGTGTGTTGTTGAAGAAGTTGTTGAGCTTCAATCTCCTTCAGAAAAAGAAGATATGATAGTTAAAACACGAAAGAGATAGTTGAAGGAAGCTTAGGATGAGATTGTACAACTGAGGGAAGAAAATAGGAAAATCAAAGGCAAGATAGCAGAACACTTGGACCTATTTGAAGAAGCCTTCGAGAATAGCAAGAGGATGGTCAATAGATATTTACCCCTACATAAACAAATGAAAAATCTGTACAAACAGAATAGGACATTTAAGACAAAGGACAGACTAAGGACGGAACAAATTGCAAAAAGGAATCTGGACTTGTTGGCCCAAGTTGCAGTGGAACAGTTTGGTAATATTCAAGACACAACATGTTTTTGTTTTTGTGAGGTCAATTCAAAGTTTTGGATCAAATCTGGAGCAGTTTTGCAACACAAGMAATTGAAACAGAGATTTTGCAACAACTTTTGTTGCGAAACTACTCAAACGTAGATTTCGCAACAAATTTCATGGTTGTTCTGAAATCTACAGTTAGCACATGAAGAAGCATTTCCAGCTGCCAGATAGGATCARYTCACTATATTAGCATCAGTATCGAATAATGAATCAATTTTCCACTTAAAATATGTAACAGAAATGTATTAGGGTTGTATAATTTAGTCAAGAAATGAAACCCTAAATTATAGGAGTCCATGGAAAATTAATTAGTAGTCTGTTAAGTCAACAATTTAATCAATTGTAACTTATTTTTGGGTATGAAACCCTAACTATTTTGACTCCATAGAGTTAGAAGGAAATTCAATGCTATATATTGTAATGAAGAATATTGTAAAAGGGTTCGAGATTTGAGTAAGAAAGAGACTGTTGGCATTGTAATATTTTATAGAAATTAATGAAAGGATTACAAAGAAGTGTTGAGCTATTTACTCAAAGATTCATGTTTTCAGCTATTGCAGTCAGTGYTCTTAGTGTATGTGTTTCTTTCTTTGYTATCATTAAATGTGTTCTTCTTCATTTGAATGAGAAATATTTGATGCATAATTCATCTTAGTATGCTATGTGTCTGTCTTGTTTCAGATATTCACTTTCAGTCTGATAAKTTTATACAGAATTCATTTAAATTAAATKCTYTGTGTAGCTTTGAGTGTTTTCTCTTTCATCTTCCATGCTTTAGAGATTGTATGTCTAGCAATAATTGATTGTCTAGCATCTGAGATTAAGTGCTCTTCTATCAAGTTCTGAAAACCTAGAATTGATATTCCTTATGACTCCATGCCCAATGGGTGTTTCTCTCAACCCTACCAACCATTTCATAAAATTTTCATCCACATAAAATCTATCTCTTGTATTGATTGAAGAACTAGTAGAAGAGAGCCCTCTCTAGACTGGTAGGAGGCTAGCTTACATTTTGAAAGTAGGTTTGTGGTTACCTCTGGGATTTTTTGTTGCAGCCAAGGAAATTTATAGAGTGATAACACACTCCTTAATTGAATTTAGAAAGATGTACTTATGCACTACTACTTTACACCATAGTCCTTTACCTTGTATGAGCCTCAACACCCATTTCGCTACTACTGCTTTTAAAAATATATATATATATATATTCTTTAATCTCCAACCTCCCAATATTTTGGGACAACCAACCTTTTCTAATTTACCAATGGAATCCTTGTTTTACCCTTGCAACCAGACTAGATAAATTGAATATAATCCTTCTTATCACCTCCAAAACACGTCTTAGAATCCATGCCAGTGATATCCAATCAACAAGGATTTCCTCTAAAACTGACTTTACTTAGACAAGCCTCCCACCTCTAAACAACCAACAATGACACCATATATTTTGTTATCTTTTCTATCTTTTCTATCAACCATCTATAATCTCTCTTTTGATAATCATTTGGATTTAAGATAAAACCTAGATATTTTAGGCTCAATTCCAACTCAATATGGAAACAATTGAAAGAAATGGATTCTATCCTCTATTGAGATCCCCAAAAACGAAATGCTAGATTTCCCAACACTTTTCATCATGACAGTGGCTAAACAATATAGGTCTATAAGCACCTTTAACTTAACCATGTCTCTTATAGAAAAATACTCAATCTGAAAATATGGAAATAATTGAGAGAAATGGATTCTATCATTTGTTGATATCCCCAAAAACAAAATACTAGATTTCCCAACACTTATCATCATGCCAGTGGCTAAGAAATATATGTTCTTAAGCACCTTTAACTTAACCACATATCTTATAGACCCATCACAAAATATCAAGATATCATCAACAAGAAGCAAATGGGGTAATTGACAAGAGATATCAATTTTGATACCTTTAAATGGACCATATCTCTTGGCATCCAAAAAGGCCCTACACAAACCTTTTGCTACTATCAGAAAAAGGATGGGAGAAAGAGGATAGCCCTATATTAATCCTCTCTTTGGCCTAAAAATAGTAGTAGCAGATCCATTAATCAACATTGAGAAAGAAATTGTACTAACACAATTCATGACCCAATTCATAAAGGGGGCACAATAATCCCAGATGAATAAGCATTAACTTCAAATAAATCCAACTTAGATTATCATAATCCTTTAATAAGTCAACCTTTGCCACCATAGCTTTGAGCAGCCTAGTTCTTATCGAATAAATTCCTTCTAGTGCCACACCAATGGCCTCATGAATCCGCCTCACCTTCTAGAGAACCAACCTATTTACTACAAATGGACTTTGAAAGAAAACATTTAACCCTTATTGCAATGACCTTTGCAATAATATTATAAGTGAAATTACACAAAGATATAGGTATGTATTCTTCAAAGGAAAATGGATTGTCTAATTTCATAACAAGGGCTATGAACATAGCATTAAATGGTGCCAAAATCCTTCCAGAATATCTTTATTCTTCAACCACTCTCAACATATCGTTTTTTCATAATGTCTAAAAAACCTAAGAACAACTTCATTGTCTACCCATTTAGTCCTAAGCTTTAGTCTTTTTGGAAACTATGAATCACATAGTGCAATTGTTCCTGAGATACATTTTTCATTAAACAAGTGTTTTCTTCCCCACTTACAAAACTAGGAAAAATGTATCTCTACCTTTAACTTTATAAATGATCACAAAATGGTCACCCCTTTCTGAGCAATATCCTCAAAACTAGAAGCCACATACCCATCTCTTCTCACCACCTTCTAGACATTATTGAAGTTTTGCTTCTGATTTGCAAAATGATGGAAAATTTTAGTATTTTTGTCCCCACTTGATAGTAAAATGGCCCTACTCTTAAGTCTCCAAACCTCTTCCTTTTCTAACAAAAAATTTCTTCTATTTTCTTGGAGAAGGATGACTTCAGCTTTTATTTCCTCGAAAAGGTAATAAAACCCTTCCTTATTATACAAATCATTTAATTTACCTTCCACCTCATACATAAATATTTTATCTCTAATCTTCTTAGTGGGAGCCCAGATAATAGATGCCTACTTTACTCTTTTTTTATTGTTCTCAAATTGGGTTGCACTCGATTCCCTTAAGGACACATCTAAGGGAACCCATAAATATTTTATCAACCTAATGCAGTTCTCTTCTACCAACCACCCTAGGTTAAATTTATAAGGACTAGGGGGTTTTCTCCCAGCATGAGCTAATTCAATGAGAAAAGGAAAATGATCTAATTCCCCTCCAGTTCTTACACACTACCTAATTCTGACAATATCATCAAGACAAGACTCTAACACTAGGAATCTATTCAATCCTTTTGCTATCCTCTCTTCACCCACCCTTTTGTTCCTCACAATAGGTTTTAGTTTAGTAGGTTCAATATTATACAAGCCTACATCATTAAGATTACTCAAGAAACAATTTGAGAGAGTGTCAACCTAAGTTGATGGACCCCAAATCTCCAATATTCCTAGTGTTATCACATAGAAATTGCTCACTCATGACATTTCCAATAGTCTTGCAAAAATACATCATTATTGGCATGCATAACCACCATTTACAACCCCTTTCCACCACCATATAACCTCAAACTCACCAGAAACAACCTAGTCAAACCCTGAAGTTGGCCAAAAAGTGCATGTGCAAATAATACCCCCAATAAGTGCACTCAAACAACATGGATAATACCCCCAAAAGCTACATTTCTCAGTAAAAGGCCAATTTTGATTGTTTATATCTCTCATCAATGTGCTCAACTTCGTATAATGAGAGATTAGTTGTATGTAGACCAACTTAAACCCTAATTGTTATTATTAATCTTGATTTGGCCATATTTAGCCACTATTTGGAAGACTACGTCAAAGGGGTTTAAACACTACTTTGAATATCAATAAAGCATTTGAGGTCACTCCATTCATTCATTATCACAAGGTTATGTTGTCGAAATTTCACTAGAACCTCGAGGGCCTCTTCCTCTTGACAATGTGTTTGTTGCTTAGGTACCTTGCTTATCCACCAAGGAGGGAGTCATCAACACAATGAGGAAGCCAAGGACCCATCCCAAGGAGGGGATTTGGAGCCCATCAACTTCATCAAGCTCACCTGATAGATTTATGCTTTGGTCTTCATATTGGTAATGGAAGATTCTTTACATTCTTTCAAATGCAAGGTTCTTTCATTGTTCTTTCTTGCACGAATAAGTTAGGGTTTGAGGATTGTAAAGTGGACCCCTCATCCTATTTCTATATCTATTATAACAACAATGGGAGTTGTTATTCATTAACTCTTACGTTGACAACTTGGGCCATTTTTACCCCTTCTCATTTCCTTGTCCATTCTAGTGGCATTTGCATTGGACCTACCACCAATTACTAGGTTGAATATGATGTTGTGATTTGTTTGTTAGCCAATTCCCTTGAACTTTGCATCTGTCATCTTCATGTTTGTCTTGATTCTCCGCTTCTCATCGTGTAGTTTAATGGTGTTTATCATGTGCATAACCCTTGCCTTTTTATAAAATATTTATGAACTAAACTTTTGGTGCAGTCATTTGAATAAGTTTCATGTAGCCATGTTCTTAAGAGACAAAATAATTTTGTAGATAACGATGCAAATAAAATTCTAGATTGGCATTTAGCACATGCATATATAAGAATATAAATTTTCCATTCATGTCTAATCTATCATGCATCATCATATGTAATTAAAAATAGATCGACGATCCATGTTTTCATTTCACATAGAATTTCAAAAAATTGCATCCATAGTGCATATGTATGTATCCACATATATATCATCAAAAACATAAAAAACCATTCATAACGGAGTCCTGCATCACTCTAAATATGGGGCATTCTCATAGCATGTTACATACAAAAAATTAGACAGGGCATAATACCCATCTATCCATAACTACTTGGCCCCCCCATCCCCATCAAATGGAGGGTCACGTGCCAAGGGTATTATGTTCCCCTTGGATAAATACTAGACACACTAACCAGTCATTGTTTCCCTCCTCAAAATAGGGCGCCAATCAAGTGGTTCTCTTGTGCTATCCCCTACATAGGCAACATTTCAAATATCATTATAGATTGGCAAATAAAATTCTAGATAACATTGCAAATAAAATTCTAGATTGGCATTTAGCACATGCATATATAAGAAGATAATTTTTCCATTCATGTATAACCTACCTTGCATCATCATATGTAATTAAAAATAGATCGGTGATCCATGTTTTCATTTCACATAGAATTTCAAAAAACTGCATCCATAGTGCATATGTATGTATCCACAT
>JASDQU010216347.1:2815-17097 GCA_032191745.1 Picea mariana | reverse complement strand
TATATAATCCCCTGGACCCCTGGATGCAAAGAAAACAACAAGTGGGAGAATGTTGGGTATGTGTTATATTCTTTGCATGTGTGTGTGTGTGGGTGCGTCAGATACGACAACTGCATCTGACGATCCCGGATTTTAGCGGATTTTGCTATTTTTAGCTGATTTGTAAATTAATCCCGGATTAAGGGATTAGGGTTTTGGTATCTATGGAATACCTAAAAACATTGTATATATTGTATGGCGAATGGTGAAATTCGATATAATGAAAAGAAGAAAGGTTTTCCCGGTGGTGGGTTTCCGGTAAAAATCTCTATGTACTTTGTGTATGAGCCATTGATTAATTTCTGTATTGCTTAAGAATCTATATGCATTGCTTTACTTTGCAGGTTTAAAACTTACACATGCCACAGGGTCATAGGAAACTCTATAATGAGTTCCCTTTCTTTGTATTTGCATATCATAATTGATGAAAAGAGAGAAAAGCATAGGCCTCACCTTCTAGCTAGGTTTTCTCCTATTACAGGTTTCCCAAGATACATTGTGTGTTCATTTGTGTGGATGGTGTGTACATTTGTTTGTTCTTTCTTTTTCGTATTTCAATTATTTTCATAAATCTAAGTATTAAGCTAGTAATAATTAATCGTGTATCTAAGAAAAAAAATTTCATCATATTATAAGATTTGTTGTGACAAACTATTCTAGTGGAATATCCATGGAAGGTAGTTTACAAATAAAAATATTTTTTTAATTTATTATCTCGTTTATTATTGTGCACATATCCACAAATGTCCTACAAAGAGGGAAATGTAAAACAAACACGCATTTTCATCAGCGATAAACCTAATAACTTCAATTTAGGACATGAAAGATGGTTCCATGACCACCTTGGATCACTCAAGGTGGTCATTGGGTTTAGGAGACATTAATACTACGACATAGAGATGCAAATGGCCTTGGTCTTAGTCTGGAAGCAATTTTATCTAGGAATTACTAATACCCCGAGACATTATCAAAGTTGAAGTAGTAGAAAAAGAACTATTACCAAGTGTTGACCTCGCTCTATACATTCTCAATGCTAATTGAATGGTATCAACATCACATATCCTCCAACTAGAATAACAGTTAAAATTCAAGCAAGAGGATATTATGCTATAATTATACAAAGATCAATTAGAGGCAATGTCGCAAGCTAATGTTATATGTCCAATGGTAGGTTGTGTTGAGAATGATTGGATTGATCATTGGATTTTGTAAAGATTAATGACAATGAAATATAAGGAAAGCATGGTTATTCACTAAAAAATATTTTGAATTCATGGAACCTTTTTTAAACTTTTTTGTCCAATAAAAAAGTAAAGGGACTTCCATTTGAAGAAAAAAAACTCTTTGGTTGCTTTGCCCATCAAACTAACACCCTAATTCATTAAAGCGTGATTACTAACTAAAAAAACATTTTGAATTTATGGAACCTTTTTTAAACTTGTTTTTCCACTAAAAAAGTAAAGGGACTTCCAATTGAGAAGAAAAACTATTTGGTTGTTTCACCATTCAAACTAACACCCTAATTCATTATAGTTTGGTTACTCACTAAAAAAACATGTTGAATTTATAGAACCTTTTTTAAACTTGTGTGTCTAATAAAAAAACTAAAGGGACTTTCAACTGAGAAAAAAAACTCTTTGGTTGCTTCGTCATTCAAACCAATTCAAACCAACACCCTGATTCATTATTGGCTAAGCTCACCCAACTAGACACCTATATCATTATGGTCTTGGTTATCAACCCAATATTTGCTAAAGCTAAGGCAGAGCATAAATCATGTCAAATAAATTTTACCTTCCTAGCAAAATCAAGGGAAAGGATTACAAATATTATCTTAATTTCAATACATTTTAAATGGATCAAAAGAATATGCTTGAAAATGTTATAGAACCAAAACCACTAGGAACATTTCTATTACAAATTCTAGTAAATAGATAAATTTATTTTTTAAATCCAAATTAAAAAGGTTATGTAAAGAATAAAATCACTTGCTATATTTAGCAAAAAATAACACTTTTATTACAAATTCTAGTAAATAGGTAAATTATTTTTTTTATTACAAATTCTAGTAAATAGGTAAATTTATTTTTTAAATCCAAATTAAAAAGGCTATGTAAAAAATAAAAGCACTTGTTATATTTAGCAAAAAATAACACTTCTATTACAAATTCTAGTAAATAGGTAAATTATTTTTTTAAATCCAAATTAAAAAGGCTATGTAAAGAATAAAAACACTTACCATACTTAGCAAAAAAATATATAGCAAATACACTAACAGAAAAATTTGTTTCACTATGGAACCTTTAAAAACCATTTGAGCCATGAAACCTTCAAATACAAAACCATCACTTTAGACTTTTGAGAGGTATCCACARCTCAAGCAAGACACCATGAGAGCTCTAGAACTTACATCCCAACAAAACAATTTTTTTTAAGAATGRCATACTYTTTATGTTTTAAGTTTTGGATTTTGAATTCATCTATATAATTGTTAGTGAAATTGCAATTTTTTGTTGCTTAAATTGCATTTTTGAATGTATAATTGTAGACTCAACAACTTAAATCTGCAATTCCAACTAATTTTTACTGAATTTCGAATAAAATTRATCTCAAAAAATACCAAAAAAAWTCAAAACATAAAACGTTTAGACTAAACAAATTGAAAACCACAAGTGACAAGTCATACTTTCCACTAATAATTTATAAATCAAAAGTTTAACTTTAATCTCCAATCTTACTTAAAATTTGGTACCATAGTGAGAAGATTCTACATTATTCTATACTTCCACTTGTGAAAAGGACACAGTGAAAAAGTTCTMGAAAAAGTTACTCATAAAAGTACCACAAATTATAAWAAATAATTTTTATAATTTTATAAATTATAAAATTTATAATAATAAAATTATTACTTTTATTTACGTTTTTACATAACATAATTTTTAATTGAAATTGAGTTGGTAAATTACATTTTMYCGAATCTRSGTATTTACTTAACAAATAGTTAARTTGAGTGTAAAATATTACAATCCTTGCTAACTGGAGACCTCTAATCCCACTAACACACAAACAACTAACTTATTAATCACGAGTCCACTTACCCAAACCACTAAGCCATTAACTCACTAACACTCCTAACCCATTAACTCACTAATCCATGAACTAAAGAAATAGTATAGAATTCATTAATTTAATAATCATTAATCCCTAACCTAATAACCCGTTACCCATAATTCATTAACTCTTAATCTATAAATTTATAAACAATTAACCACTATTTTTTTACTTTAAAATTTTAGATATTAAAAAAAAAATTAATAATAAGTGAAAGAGGCAAAAAAAAAACGCAATAACTAAAAAATTGAGTTTCCATGACACCTCTTGAAATCATTTAGATGATGGCCAAAGAGTGGTATAAAATGCCCTTGGGCTATGAAGTGATTTGGACTTATCCACCGCCCCATAAAACGCAACTTTATGAGATGTCGACGTAGTTAAGACTTTTTCATTTTTAAACATTGACTTATGTAATAAAAGCATACCCCTATGCATAAGCTTCTCCGAAAATTGCAACACATGTTAGGATAAACACTTTATCTTTTATTTTTAATTAGATTAAATATATTTTTTAAATGTTAGGATAACTTTATCTTTTATTTTTAATTAGATTAAATATATTTTTTAAATGTTAGATTAATTTTTTCAATACTTTTATTAAAAAAAATTAATGGAAAAGTGTTCTGTAAATTATTATTGTAATGTTGTAAGGATTTTAGCAATTTGTGTGGTTATTTTTAGGAGTGAATTGAAAAAAAAGGTATAAATTCAATTTTTAAGTTTTTTATTTTCAACCAGTCAAAGGTCCACTCTAATAGATTTATTTTTAAAAAAATTTAATGATTTGGGTCTTCACAAAATGGATTAAAACTCTTACGATCTAAGTTTATATTAACTAGGTGGAATTATAGCTTTCAACAAAATTCCTATCAAATTTGGAGAAGAATTTGAGGAAAAAATGGTTGATTTTGTCTACTTTTTAACTTCATCTTTTTATTTCAAACCTAATTTCTATGTATCTAATTTACCAACTTTTCCTATAATATAGTGGATTTTGAACCAATTAATCTATCTACACAATTCTACTCCACTAACTCTAATTCTAATTACATCACCCTCCACCCAAGTTGACAAAGGAATTAGTATCTACTCCAAAATCAATTGGGCAATGCTTGATATGCATTCACAAATAGCAAATAATGATTGCTATTCTCATTGGAAAGATTTGATTTTCCCAACAATCTCCTTCCACAACTTTAAACCTAATCTATCATAACAAGTTACCCCCTATAGATTGAATAATAGGAGAAAGATTGTACCAATATATAAGTGTAAAGAAGTAAAATCCCAACTGCCCCAACTACTTGTTGATAAGCAATCTTTCAAAATGAACCAATTATGAACAAACTTACAACATAATGAACATAAACAAGTGGTACAATATATGAAAAATAAATAAGCATATTTTTTGGAAATATAAACTACTTGGAAAAGATGTATCAATTGACTACTCAATGCCCAGCAAGTCTAGCACCTTGAAATCTATTATTTTAGGGGATGAAAATAAGTTTTTCATCCCTAATGTTTACCAACTAAGATTGACTCTCATAGCTCAAGCATCAAAGCAAAGGTGTCAAGCGGGGATAGAAAGCTCATGCATCACATTCTGCATTTTCATGAATAAGTTTCTACTAAATTTCTCCCTACAATTATACATGTTAAACAAGGTTCTTAGTTTGCAACATAAAAAGTACCAACAATATGTGGGAGCTCTACATTTGGTAATTAAGAACTATGAGGAAAGCATAAGGTAGTTGAATCAAACAAGAGGGAAGTATCCTAGGTAGGATGTAAGTGGGAATTGAGGAAATCACCACCTTTATTGGCATTAACAAGTTTGTAGAATTCATTATAGAAAATCATTCTTACTAGCAAGAAAGTTTTCCCTAGGTGATTCATGCACACCCATTAACAAGTGTGTTTTTCCTTAATTAAATTCCCATTATATAAACAACTACTTGAGTCCTCTAATATTATCTCCAAAAAGAACCTAGTCTCATCTTAAAACCTCCATGCAAACGATGAAAAAGTGTTCTCAACATGATAATCAAATCAAGACCATAGCATAAGTTAAGTTTTCTAGAAATGCTAATCACATTTAAACCACATCATTTTAATAAAATATTAAGCACCTAGGAAATTAGCATTCATTCATTTAAACTACATATTAACATAAACCATTCAAACCCTACCTAATTACAAAACTTTCATCTCAAATAAAAGTTGCACCAAATGATTTCTAGATTATTGCTCTCTTCTTTAATTCTTCCATTAATGCAAATATTCTTTATATATAAAGACTAAAATAATACTAAACGAACAACTTTGTTGAAATATATTCCAAAATACAAAATAGGCAATAATTTGAACAAATTTGTTGAAATATATTCTAAAACACAAAATAGACAATAACTTAAAAATTAATACAAATGAGATTAATCCAAGATCCTTATCTCTATTAGGTTTAGCATATCTATCACCCACAAAGGTTATAATAAACCATTGGTTACAAAGGAATAAAACCATAGGAAAAATATTTCAACAAGTCCAATCCCTCCATAGTTAAGTGTCAAACAAATTTTCAATCTTCACAAATTGAAAGTCTAACTAATTTTCAATCTTCAAGTTGAAACTCTAGGAACCGTACCATTAAGTTATAGGTTTCAACAATTCATTTTTACAAAGTGAGAGAGAACAAATGAGTTGTAAAGTTTGTACTAAGGAGCACATCCTCCGTACAACTATATAGTATATTTTGAAACAAGTTGTAAAGAAATATATAGTATATTTTGAAACAAGTTGTAAGGAAAATATATGATTTATTTATCAAGTTTGATCTAAGTTATTTATGGGGTAGAGAGGTGTTTTTTATAGCGTAATATGGTGAAAGAGATTGTAATATCCGTTCCATTCATAACACTTATATAATTAAAAAAATTATTATCTTCACATCTATTTAAGTTGATATTAAAAAGAAAAATAAATAACAATAATAAATCATTCTCTATATATAAACCATCTCTATATATAAACCAGTTATAGATTCATCTAAACTCTATATCTACTACATACTATTTAATGATCAAATCCCTCTACGTGCAAATATTTCCTAGAGTTTTTTTCTCTGTTAAAAAAATTTGTAACTCAGAGATTTGATTCATCTCAACTCTTAATAAATCCAGAGTTAAGATGAATACATGTTGGTATAATATAACAACAGAATTGGCAGACATTAGTAAATCTAAGGCAAAATATGCTTAACAGCAGTTGTCATAGTTTTGAATACTGCCCAACAGATTTGGAGCAATAGATAATGGAATTTACATGGAAGTTACAAAGAGCAATTTTCCATTTGGCATGTTAAGCAATAAGTAGTTTTCCATGAATTTTCAATTCATATAGTTAACTTGCATACATCAAGCATAGTAGGAAGGTCCTTGCTGGACCATACCATCTGGTTCTAGATTGGAATGTTTCTTGAGATTGGGATATGCCTATGTAGGGAGGGGATAGGCTATTATTGCAGCCCTGCCCAGTGATATACACTTTAATGTAGACGCATCTTGTACAGTAATGTAATATCAGATAAAAGTGTTAACATCGTATCAATCCCATTTCTATTTGCATGTTCTACAATATTTATCTGTCCATGTCTATGTGGATATATAGATGAGATGAACCTCTGATGTAATAAATAGCATATTTACTCTGGGATCCTAAAACTGAAGCGCAGATAGCTTGCAACCTCAAGTTTTCTATCTCTAAACTGAAAGGACCATGTGAAGTAAGTGGCAGGCCAGTGACAAGGTGTGACCTAAGGAGCTTCAAGCTACATTGCTCAGAATAGCACATTTACTGGGATCCTAAAACTGAAGCAGAGATAGATTGCAACCTCAAGTTTTCCATCTCTAAACTGAAAGGACCATGTGAAGTGGCAGGCCAGTGACAAGGTGTGACCTAAAGAGCTTCAAGCTACATTGCTCAGAAAAAACGTTCACAGACAGTCTTGGAGTTTTCTGCAGAAAAGGTTAGAGTTCCCTTATTATCACGTAATGAATGTTCGTTGCACCATGGCTAAAGCGAGAACAAAAAATGAGTTTCTTGAAGGTGTGTTTTTGCTCAGCAAACACTAACGGACATTTCACAAAAAAATAGCTCACATACCTATATTTAAACTTATATAGAAAGAAATAATTTACATATCTTTTTCTTTTTATCGTAAGCTTTTCCTTCCTCTCTAGGATTTCAAAGTACCAAGAAATCCATATGAAATCCATTACAACAGCATCTGTCAACAGACAATTTCATGTGCAGTAAAGCCAAAAGCTTGACACATCAACAAGCTTGATTATGTATCCGTGAAATTTTTCTATCAACATCTCAGCGAAACTAATGTTGTGCCAAGGAAATGGATTTCTTTGGCACATGTTTTGTACATCTTGCTAGTACTGAAAACCAAAGAGGTTAACCGGGTTGGTGAAAGTGGGGTATTGTCTTTGTCCCAACCAAGGTTCAAATGTAACAAAAGTGGCTGATTCGCCCCCTCAAGGGTGGCCTAACTGCAATAGAACCATCGTGCCCATTAAGTCAGACCAGGTCGCCTCACACCCCTTCAAATTAAAACCGCAAATGATGTCCCGACCTCAGGTGATGGCCACTTTAGGTTTCCGGGATTTAGGATATCAGAGGACACGCTCAGGTGATGGCCACTGTAAGTTTCCGGGATTTAGGATCTCAGATAATTCCTCTGGAAGCATTCTCAAATCCTGGTGAGTACCAAGAAAATAAAGATTTTGTTGGCATTTGAACAATGCGTCTAGAAGATATGAAAAACAGTCATTATCAAAAGTGGCAGCTACAGTTTGGAGTCTGAATATCTATTTAAAAAATTAAATTAAACTCCCTAGGCAGTTCCAGTGATATTCCAGCCATGTCCTGATGTGGTGTACTGGGAAACAAATTATTTTCGGTTTGACAATTCAGTTATTCAAATAGAAGGAAAAAGAAAATGTTGAGCTACCAATGTAACAAACAAATTCAGAATTTGTAACAAAAATGGCAATCTCTTCCTCCTTTTGTGTATGTGTTTTGTTTAAGTGGAGTGAAGGGAAAGCATGTTGATGCTTGTCCATATTCAGGGGCAAGAATGCACAATCAATCATATGTGCAATCAAAAACAGGAAATGGAATGAGATTTTGCTCAAATCAAACATGCATACTGATAAAAGAATGTAAAAATACAGAAGAGAAGACTTTTTCAAATTACTTGCAAAAAACAGAAAGTGAAATACTTTCCCTCTAGTTTCACAGGAAGATATACATTAACTGAACAGTCTTTTGCAAGACAATCAACTTCTGTCTAACAAATATATCACCCAGGACAATCAAAGAGTTATAACCAGATAGCAGACTTTCCTATACGATTCCATATAGCAAGGTGTACCCAAATTTTCATCCAAAGTTGACTGGCTAAGGTCCTAAACGGATCCTGCCTACAAGACACACTAACCAGATTCTAGTGACTGCGCAAAACCAATTTTCTGGATAAAGAAAAAACAGAAAACGTTGTTGATCTTAAAGATGAAAATTCACTTGGCCATCATTACTTTGACAAATTCCTCATAGTTAATTTGTCCATCACCATCCACATCAGCCTCCCGAATCATCTCATCAACTTCTTCATCAGTGAGTTTTTCCCCTAAATTTGTCATGACATGACGTAACTCAGCAGCAGATATGAAACCATTTTGGTCCTTGTCGAAAACCCGGAATGCTTCCTTAAGCTCTTCTTCAGAATCAGTGTCCTTCACTTTCCGTGCCATGAGATTTAGGAACTCAGCAAAGTCAATGGTACCATTACCATCTGCATCAACCTCATTTATCATATCTTGAAGCTCTGCTTCAGTTGGGTTTTGACCCAAAGAACGCATTACTGTCCCTAGCTCCTTTGTAGTGATACATCCTGTATTCACAGACCATTTAAACATGAAATCAGACATTACCTACATAGTACAAACCAATAAAAACCATATCGTTCAAGATTTCCAGTAACTGACCATTAATAAGGCCGATAAAGCTCCCCATGCTAGATAATTTAAAAACATCCTTCCAACTAAAGAGAACAACTTGGTATACTTCTTCCCAACCCATGGATTTTATATTTACAAATAAAGATCCCATATATAGAGAAAGAGAAAGTAAAACAAGACTGAAATTTTCAAAAAACAAAAACCTGCCTTTCAAAAATTCTGTGAAAAGATTAACAAGACAGCAAGAACCAATATCATTAAAAATAAAGCAAATGAAGAGAATTGCCTATCCCATGTTTGCCAAAGCCTGCTATTGCATTGCCACAATACTGGCATAGGGGTAACCTATCCTGACTCTTTCCACGAAAATGAATAAACTCTCAAATGAAGACCTAGGTATCCTAAAATGATGTAAACTTACTCCTTAAAAACAAGGATGCTCAATGAGATATTTATAAGCTTCAGCAAACAATATTAAAGAGTAACAACCTTAAGCATCGGTACAAACAGACACTAGTTAGTATACAGTAAAGAAGAATATACTGATCAGACAAACATCGACAGAAATCTGTAGGGATATTCATAAACTTTGCTAGGCTACTAGCTCTTAATTTTCCAGTAGGACACTTCGCCACAAGTATGAGAAGCTTTAATGAAGGCACAAGGGGCATGAACTTTTAAAATTCAAAACTCAATAGATCTCTTAGGCAATTACACAGCATATTTTAGTTTAACACGAATATATAGTGAGGAAGTGTTCAATTCCAAGACAAATAGCCGAAAGCAGTAGTTATGTCACATGTACGATAAAGAATGAGTGGAAAAATCATTAACATTGAAAATTCTCAAACCAGAGCACATACCAGATTGAACATTATTTACAAACTTAGTTAGAAAGTTGCAAAGAGAGAATTCTAAATCAGAAAAACTACTCAAATAATCAAAAGGTGCCATGGGACTATCTTAAATTCCAATGTTTACCCCATAAACCCATCAGACAGCATATCTTGAACTATTTGATTTGTCCATTCTTTCCGTAAACTAACTGAACATGCAGGAATTTTTGAAGCCCGGTGCACTGAAGGAATCTTACTCTGTTTTGAAAATTATCCTTGCAAGCTCTGAAATAACATTTATATATTTAATATTTCTATCTAGTCCCAAAGTGTTTGATGGAAGCCAATGAAGGTTCAATTTGGAACTGTAATAGAGCCTGTAGCAGGTCATTGGACATTGAGGGGCCTGGCTATTCCTACCCATTCTAGACAGACATAGAGATGATCATATTTTGTCAAAAGTAAGCACACTTGGACCACACGAAAAAAGATAGCAGTATTAAAATCCTGAACCGAAAAAGGTTTGTAATACGCTATGGTGCCATAGAATTTGATGATCAATTTCAGTTCACTAACACTAATTATTGATAAATTACTAAATTAGTTATAGATTTATCTAATAAGCATTTTGGACTAACCTGAAGTCAATTTTTCTACTTCGCAAACTCAAACGCTAATGGGCTAATACGACAATGGCTGGCTAGATCTGAAATACAAAGTTCAACCGGTACCCATATTTCAGCACAATGTTCTGAAGGAGAATGATTTGACAGTTTTACTTAAAAGTTAATGGGCATGTAGTCCACTGAAACTGAAACATGTCTCTTTTGATCCGCAAAGCCAATCAGCATGAAAGGCTCCACACAAGACAGTAGTAGATTCATCATTCCACCTTTCGGTGAAACGCAATGTCTACTACTAGAAAACGAGGCATACAAGTACCTTCCTCTAGTTCAACTYACCTTCTAATGAAAACGCAGTGGAAGCATGACAAGGGGAAAGAGAATATGTTCTTCAAAACTGTGACTTTGTTATCTTAAGAGTAGATATTTATAAACAACTTTTTGACAAAATTGGAGACAGAAAACTAAAATAGATCTTCAACTTGTTAYTAACTAGCTGAGAATAACTCGACGCATGAGTACAGTTAAAGATAGCTGATGTATAAAAATAGACAAAAGATTAAAATTTAAACCCCTGTCTCATCATCTTTGAAGCAGAACTAAGTTCTTTGAAATGAAAAGATCCATAATCTTCGATAGAAGCCACAGTGACCAACATGGCCAGAAGAAGAAAAAGATGACGCTAACAACTATTACCACTATCTTTGAGTGCATGGAAGTGATCAACAGCTCTAAGGGTAGTGGGAAAGCAAACAGAGGAACCTGAAAATGGAAGGGAAGGCGAAGAAAATTTATGCTGCTCTTATAATCAGTGCCATGTGTCCTGACAATTAATTGCTAATAAGCTCCATGGCTGTTGAATACTGTAATTTACACCCAAAATAAAACCACAAAAGTGCCAAAGAATAATATCCAATAAGGAAAAGCCCATCAAGCTGAGGCCTTGCAGCAAGGTCAGTGCTTGCACAAATTATAACCCAGGCTCAAAACCCGCTCCCAATGGTAATACAGTGGACCAAAGTCTTTCAAGGCATGGATCATGTTAAGGTGGCTACACTGCTTCTGAGTTGTTGTTTAAGATGTTGTACATGCTAATGCAATTTTCTATGTGGATGAGGCCAAGTGCAAGTCTTGAGTGACTYTGACAAAAATTTTAACCAAGCGTAGCCAATTGCCTAATTGTAACAGACCTCATAACGGAGTTTCCTGCCCTCCTCAGTGAAAAGGAGGGTGGATTACCTTATATATATATAAGAGAAAAAATAGTAGGCATGATAACTTCAGCTACATATACAGGTAAAAATGTTCAGAAATTCATGGATAATGATTCATGGAAACTCAAATCAAGCAATAAGAGAAACAACTAAATGAACCATATCTAATTTGGCATCCCTTATTCACCATAGGACACTGATAATGCTACAGGCAACTGATTGGACTCCAGGGAACCAACCATGTGACCAATACTTAACATCCCTCTGCCATAACTGCCCAACATATATGCATAATCCTCAGATCTAATCAAATGGGTAGTAAAAAAACCGTTGTTTTCAACCGATCTAAGCAAATTAGCCATCATATAAAACAATTTGGCCAATAGATCTATGTATATAAACGCATAATTTCACAACCCAAATAAGCTAAATACATTGCATCTGTTCCTAACCTTTCAGAAGAAGCAGAGATCCAAAACATTTAGAAAAACACAAATAATTGCCGCGGATTTGTGGGTACTAACCGTCTCCATCCTTGTCAAACAAGCTGAAAGCCTCCTTAAACTCGGAAATCTGCTCCTCTGTAAGCTTGTCCATCATTTTCACGTAATGCAAGCAGATAGACTACCAGAGAAACCAAAAGGGTGATCTGACTGTGTTGCCCGGGGTCAAGATCGATCTCACTGTCTCCTGCTTCTCCTTCTTCCTTCTCAAAACAGGAGGAACGACTTCGATCGATCTGTACCTTACTTCATCTATGCCCAAGTGATGCAATGCATCATATATATAGAGGTGGTGGGTGTAAAACCCCGAGGGGGAAAGAAATCGGATGGTTTTTCCGTTGTAAAGGGAGGTGTCGTCTGGTCCTTTGAATAAATCATGGCATTGAAAAGTGAATATTCTTTTTTTTTCAAATCTTTTTCTACGCTACGCGCTTTTGAACGCGCTTTGTCAGTTGAGAGTGGGCCCTGATATGATGGTGAGTATAGTGGAAGTCTTCTATGTGTCTCGTGTGACTTGGTGATCCCATGCCTCCATGAATGAGTCTTTGTTTTGCACGGACCACCGTGTAGAGGTGGATTTTTGGACTTTTAATGTTAATTTTTGTTTTGATTTTGATTTGAATAACATTTCATCTTTATTTTCAATGTATAAAAATTTCATTTCATCTTCATATGTATTCATATCTTAAAGTAATTATTTAAATGTAGGGTTGAAATTTCATTTCATTTTCATATGTACTCATTTCTTCTTGAAGTAAGTAATTATTTAAATGTACGATTGAATTTATGATACTAAAACGTGATAATATTATGGATTAAGTTTACTATTTTAAAATATTTATAAGGATATTTGAGAGAGTGTATATTCAATTTAGGAGTAAAATAATTTATTAATAAAAAAATTGTTGTACATACAGTTTGAGTGGGCCTAATGGTTAAGAACATGTGTCTAATGGTTAAGAACATGTGTTTCCTCTTAAGAGGTCACAAGTTCAAATCCAGAGGGGGGTAGGGTATGTATACCTTCGTAGACTTTACCAATCAAATCGTTGGGCGGAGGGGGTCCCTTGTCCCACAAACAAGGGGGTCTCATACACCAATTTGGGCGAAGGGGGGTCCCTTGTCCCACAAACAAGGGGTCTCATACACCAATTTGGTGTGGTTTAGTCGTGACCTTAAAAATAGATTATTATTATTATTAATTTAAAAAAATGGAATTATAGTTTCACTTTAATTTATTGAAATTTTTATTTGGATCGGGTCATAAATGGCATCCCCTGTCACGAGGATTCGGTAGTTGGCGAAGGGTCGAGTAATAATGGGTTTGTACATGAGGTCCCTTTAGTCATCTTGACCCTTGTCACTTCCTTATTTCATGCGGTCACGTCCGGACCTTTCGCTCAAAACCTGGATCATGGCTCCATTGAAAATGATAAGCAAAGGACACTAAAGTGTGTGGAAGTGTATGAGACTTGAGTTTCTCAACCTGAAGATGGATATGCACCCTTTAATTCCCACCAGTGCCCTGACTTGCTCTGTCCTAGTTGGCATTATGTTTGAGCGTGGGAGGAGGTTACTAAATTCAGGTAAGATCATGCCTTGGTTCTTTTTACCAATGTTATTCATTCTGCTCAAGTTTGGAGGGGTTTGCATTCTTGGGTCTGGTTATTAATGGCTCCTAGAAAACGAAAAAGTCAAGCCTTATGTTGAGCACAAAATGATGGTTGCTCTAGTTGTTGCAAAGGAATTTGTTCAATATCAGTTCTTTGTAGCCCCGACTAACAAGGAAACTATGTCAAATTTGGGGGAGGAGGTCAGGATTGTGCGCACGTACATAGAGGATGAGGACGTCGACAAGCAAGTGGGGGACATTATTCCTGACCTCAGTTGCACCAGGAACAGAGATACCAAATTCTACCCCACA
>JASDQU010216346.1:0-10777 GCA_032191745.1 Picea mariana | reverse complement strand
CATTTGAGCTTGTGGTGAATATCAATTCCAAGATATTTGTATGAAGTCACTTCCTCCAAGTTGTTGTTGTCATATATATATATATATATATATATATATATATACTATTTTTTTTAATGTTTTTTACTAAAACGTTTTAGCTTAGAGAATTTTAATGTTTTGTTAATTTATTTTATTTTATTTTAGATTTTTTTTTAATATTTTTTTGAATTTTGACATGTTTTTAGTATTTGTTTTTGTCATATTTTTCATTTTTTTTTTAAGTTTCAATGGATTTTTTACTATTTTTTTTTTCAAAAACAAATATATATATTTTAAAAATTATTGTTTTCTAGGGAAAATTTTAAATTTTTTTCATTCTTTTTTAGTTTTTTTTTTCCACCTTTTTTTAATGTTTTTTTTTTTTCAAATTTGGTTTTTGAATATGTAATTTTAAATGTATTGTTTTCATGGCATTATGTATTATGTTGTGTTTGGAGTGATAAATTAAGATTTAAAAAGTAAGCATTTAAGGGTTGATTTGATGATTTTGTTTGCAGTAACTATGATTTCGATTACCACTTTAAAAAATGTCATTTTAATACCCCAAATTTAAAATGGGTGCTACCAGTAGGAGTACTTTTCAATTTGATGGTTGATTTTGAGGTTTTGGTTTTAATGGTACCGACTGCTAAAAATACGATTTGAAAATATCTATAAATTTAATGTTTTGAAAAAAATAAAAAAATTCGATAACATCATTTTTTTATTTAGGTGTCAATTTGAAGGTTTTTCTGAGCTAATGCATGAGTTTTGAAGGCTATGTTTGAAAAATGTTGTAATTTTGACCCCGTTTGAAAAAATGGTGCTACTGGTAGCACCACTTTTTGATTTGGGGATTGATTTTCATGTCTTTTTTGCAAAAATATGGGTTTTTGGGCCAAAGTTCTCGTTTTGAGGTGACAATTCTCATTAAGTTGGCAACTTTGTCCTAGATGTATAAATAAAAATTCCACATGGTATTAGAGAAAGCCTAGAAGAGACCAATTCATAGTTTATAAAGAAGTAGCTATCCTCAACGCACCCTTTCCCAGATTCAATTTTTAATGTTGCAGCCACTGCAAAATTAGGGTTTTTGCATAAAGCCTAAGAGTTATGTTTTTAGTTTTGTTGGAGGACATTGGTGAAACCAAGACCATCTAGGAGCTCACCCTAGGAGGGAGCATCTAGTCCATTGATCAAAATTTCTAAATTCAAAGTTTGAGGAATTAGGGTTTCCTCATCAGCCCTAGGTTGCAGTTGCAGTTGCAGCTGCAATATCAGTTAAATTTACAGTTCCAGTTCCTTCATGCCAGTTGCAGTACCAACACGAGTTGTAGCAAAGTGATGGGACTGATTTTTGACTGTCCTAGTGCGTCTTACCCTAGAAAGTCACCCACTACCTTTAGATTACAAGTTGGAGCACATTTGAATTTTTAAAGGTATGCTATTGCTTGCCGCTGCTATTGGATGGTGCCACTACCTACCGATGATCTCAGAGGTATGTAAGTATTACATGTGTTTAAATTGTATCCAGAGGGATCTCAGATCCAACACATTAAGAGGAACTATGCACTCCATGTTTGATTACTTTGATATGCCTCTACTTGTTATGGCATTATTGTAATCTTACGAATATCCAGGTTGCATTTTGATCTGTTGAAGTTATCATACTAACCATTGGTCAAAATTAAAGTCAAAGTATTAGATTGATTAAAGTTGAGATTATAGAGTTTATTCCCTAACTCATATTTCTGTCAAGATAACATATTGTCTTAGTACAAAGGACATGTTGAAGAAAATACTTGTCATCTTGAGTGAAGGAGACTCAGAAGAAACGCAACACACTCATTCTTGAGGAAAAGCCTCCAGGTTACCATGGAGGAATGATTGATCACAACACTAGAAGAGTGTTTCTCTCATTCCTTATTATTGTATTTCTTACTTTTTACCCTTGTTTTAGGTAGGTCACAAGTGATAGCTCTAAAGGAGCTATTGTGACGATTGTTCTCGCTATTGTTTTATTATTATTATAAAGAGTATTATTCTTGTCTACCGTTTCTCCGTTGTTGTTCTTGTTCCGGGCAGGTCACATGTGATAACCCCGAGGGAGGTATAATGACGATTGCAGGAGGCAAGATAATAGATGAGACATGGAGCAAACTATCCAAGTTGCATACATGACTGTATACATCCATTTACAAAATAAGATGAAGAAGAAGCTACTTTTGAGATACAAAGTATCTCATGGAGATTGATTGTAAGGAGCAGAAGGCTCCAAAGATGACCAAACATTAGAATATAAATCACAGTAGACTTGGTCAATGGATAATGAAGCCACCTTGACAGGAAGAAAAAATTGTTTGAAGTATGACTCAACTTTTCATATTAAGACTTGGTATTCAACACCAAGTATATCATGTAGAGACTATGAAGTTTTTGTAGACTCAGAAGAAATCAAGACTCAGAGTAAGCCTGATCTCAGAGAGGATCAGATGGGAAAAAAAGAGACGTCTTCTAGGACGGACAAACAAATGCCATGAGTTGAGAAGAATAGATTATAGCTTCTGAGACTTCTAGGAGACGTGAAATCTCCTGGGAAGATTCCCTTGTTTCAGTGACAGAGGAGAAAGCCAGTCAGAAGGATTGGGATATGGATTTTACCTTGAGACTAGAAGGGAAGTCAATGGTGACTTCCAATATTGATCTAATATATCAATCATGATGCAGATAACAATATAAATATGTACAAAGCCTAATTTGTGTCTAGAGGATTCTCCCAACAAGAGGGAAAAGACTATGACAAGACACTTGCTCCAGTAATAAGAAAAAGTATATATAGAACAACCATGATACATTAAAAGAATTCGATGTAGTATGAGATTCATAGGGAGCAAATGAATTTATCATCATGATGGAGTATAGGATCTACTCTCAAATTTCAACAACTACAGTGAGAATAGAGCAGTCATTCTTAGCTTCAGAAATAGCAGCAACAGGTGCAGAGTCCCAGTCCCAGAGGAACAATTGCAGAGAGAGTAGAGGACATAGTCTTAGGCAGTGAGGTAGATAGTGTTTTGCAGAAAGCACATAGAGCTAGCACATTATTGTGCAGATTAAGTTGCAACTGAGTAAGTGTAGCAGGTTGGTACAATGTGATGTGAAATTTTGGTTTTGAATTACAGGATAGGAAGACTCATGTGTGCAAGTTGAAGCAAGCTCCAAGAGCTTGGTATGATAGGATTGATAGTTTTCTGATGAGTTTGGGCTCTACCAAAAGTAAAGATGATCCCAACCTTTACTTAAAGATTGAGAATGATGGACCAGTTATATTGCTTCTATATGTGGATGACTTATTCTTGACAGATGAAGAAAATCGTATCATAGATTGTAAGAAGAAGCTTGCCGGATTTTGAAATGAAGGACTTAAGCCCGATGCACTATTTCTTAGGTCATGAAGTATGGCAGAGCCCAAAAGAGATTTTCCTTAATCAAGGAAAGTGTGTTCTGGAAATTATGAAGAGATTCAACATGATGGACTGTAGATCCATGTCCACTTCTGTGGAGACGAATATGAAGTTATTGGATTATACTTCGTTAGAAATAGTTGATGTTACTTTATTACAAACAAATGATTGGTTCATTGATGTATCTGACGAATACCAGACCGGATATATGCTTTGATGTGAACACCTTGAGTCAATATCCGATGGAGCCCAGAAAATTTCACCTTGTAGCTACAAAGCATGTGATGAGATACCTTAAGGGTATGTTGGGCTATGGCCTATGTTATACTGGAGACTGTGACTTCAAGTTGTATGGCTATACTGATTCAGATTGGGCTGGAAGTGCTTCAGACAAAAAAAAAAACTTCAGGATGTTGTTTCAGTTTGGGGTCAGCCATGACTTTGTGGAAAAGCAGGAAGAAATCCAATATTTCTCTCAGTAAGACAGAAGTGGAGTACTTTGCAACATGCTCCGCTAGTTGTGAATCCATATGGCTTCGAAATTTGTTGACAAGTCTGTTCGATCTGGAAATGGAAGCTACCATGATTCTATGTGATAACTAGAGTTGCATAAAGATGACAAAGAACCCAATGTTCCATGATAAGACAAAGCACACAGAGATATAGTATCACTACATTCGTGACATGGTGCAGAAGGGATATTTAAAGATCCAATATGTTGGCAAATATGAGCAGGTTGCAAATGTGTTGACTAAGCCTCTGTCTCCTGTGAAGTTTGAGTACTTCTGAGACAAGCTTGGTGTAGTCCGAAAGGACCTCCCTCGCAAGGGGGAGTGATGCTGATGATACTATGATATCCTGACCAACAACATGTAGCTCAGTTAGGATTTTATATCCTAGGGGACTGATCATCCCTGGGCAGATCCCGAAGGTCTAGTAAAGAAGGTCTGTCAGATTACTTGTGCATGTATATTCCAACTGTGTTCAGTAGTGGTAGATCAGTTATGATTATATATCCTAAAGAATATTATGATTCCTGGGAAAATCCCAAAGGTCTGGTAAGGACGGTCTGTTAGAGTACCACAAATGTTGTTGTTGATGCACCTGGCTCATTCTGTTGCCACATATAAATGTTGATGTTCTAGCTTCGTGATGTTGATGTTGTTGTTCCAACTTCATGCTGTTGATGTTGATGTTCCAGCTTCATGCTGTTGATGATGATGATGTTACTCCATCTCCGCACTGCAGATGATGATGATGTTTAGTTTCTACTGATGTTGATAATGAGAAAAAATTTCGATGACCTACATATATAACCAAGTACATTAACATGCAGGCTCATACAAGATAGCAAGAGATCATTCAATTCAAATTTATGAGCTAAATAAGAAGATGACAGTTCTTAATAGCTGAGATAAATTGAATCAAATTACAGAGCAATGTAACAAATGAGAAAATCTGACAATGGTAGCAAAAGAAGACTGTCATTCATATCAAGATAAGAGTCTTAGTACATATGCCAAAAAGTGTCTCCAGAATTGAACCCTCTAGTCCTCCAAATGTCTTTGGCTTTATAGCCTTACAAGATGAAATCTAGATCCTTGAAAGATGGATCAGATTTACTAAAAATAGTCAAATCAAAACAGATATAACAAGTGTAGGATGAGATCCTATAAAAATGGATCTAGAATGGAAAATCAAAACAAAATAGGAAAGGTCCTATTTAATGATTTCTAAAAATAGTAGATTGCTGATGAAGTGTAGTTTTAGCCTCCCAAGGCTGTTTGATTTGGTCCTCCAAAGATAAAATTTGAATTGGGTGATGTGTCATTTGATCCCTACCATTTTTCCCTTGAAAATGACCAAATCTAGTCAAAAAATTCCCTTTTGACTTTCATCGCTAAGAATGGCCTTTAGATTTTGATTTGATAATTCATAACCAGCTTATTGAAGAAGATTTCAAACCATTCAAACCCAAAAAATCCTGATCTGGGCGAAAATTTGGCTATTCTGGCCGTGACAGGCTTTCACCAGCTAATTTACCCAAAAATTTGCTTCTTAGCTGGTGAAAGGCAGAGCTTTCACCAGCTAACTAGTTATAATTTTGCCTTCTGCGCTGGTGAAAGCGCATATTTTTTCAAAATTAAATTTCTCAGTCATGGAGAGTTCATTTTGCATGCTTAAATAGTCGATCGACATCTACAAATCCTAATCTTTCCAATGGTGCTTTCAAATTTGCATTTGGAGCCTAGGAACCTATCAAAATTTTCCCTACAATATTAGGCATCGTTCTTTCAAAAATTCCAGTGCGTTTTTGATCGCTAACATCTGGCTCCAACTGGGATGGATACCTCCCTGTGAGGTCTCCAAGAACCTAGCAGACCTTGTGCCTTTATTATTTGTCCATGGAGTCATTCATCCTTTTCGGTGGTTAATGAGCACACACATGCTCGCCTAAACCACCGAAAACAGAAAATTACCCAAAAATCAAAACTTGATGAATCTCGATTACCTGCAAGAGTACAAATACCTCAGGGCTTGCTAGACGAAGCTCCTCTCTCTATTTATAGCACTCCCAATTCTCAGTATGAGGTCAACAGGCACATCCACCATGACTATCTTCCATGATTAGGAGAGACATGAGGATTTTCACGAATTGCATATTTCAGCCTTCCAGAAACATAATGAGGAAACCAAGCTGCACCACCACTAGCATTTACATAAGGTATAGAAGCAGGATCAAGGACTACAGTAAACCAAAAATCCACTGGATTGTGTGGACGATCATAAAGAATCCATAGATAAGTCTACAGTAATAATAAAAACTCAGGTTGTGAAGCCACCAATGGAGGGTGTTGCCGGTTTCAACCATGTCTCTGTAAACCTTTTCTGGATCGTGTATCAATACAACAACAACTTTAGATACAAAGCATTTTTATATCCTCTGATATGTGCAGATAGACTTCCAAGGCTCGCAGATGTGCTTTGATCATGATAGAATCGAAAAAACAACTGATTTTGTGCCCAAAAATAGGTGTCTAATATGACTTTGGCACCTCTTCAAACATCCTTTTTATCAAATCCCTATCTTGAATTTGATGTGTAAATTCAATATGCATCTTTAGAAACTATTTTCAGGATGTTTGGTTGAGAAAAACTTTGATCTGGGAAAAAATACACCTTCAATGGATAGTCTCAGGTTTCACCAGCTATTTCGCCTTAAGATTTGCTAGTTAGCTGGTGAAAGCTCTACCTTTCATCAGCTAACTGGTTATAATTCTGCCCTCTGTGCTGGTGAAATTTCTGTTTTATCTTTGAGAAGAAAATAATGTAGAGCAACAATGATCAAAGGGAATCCAAATGCACAACTGTTGTTATCTATGGCAGGAAATTGATAGCAGCGCAAGAAGGATCTTCTTGCTAGGGCATATGGGAATTTCTTGATCAATCTTCTTTGATCATTTCCTCAAGCTCAACAATACCAAATTCCTGGCAGATTTGATGAAGCTCATCCAGATTAATTTGCCTACTTCCATTGTTTTTATATCACTAAATTGCATAATAGCAGACTCAGCACCATCACTGCTTTCACTCATGAGAGCCTTCGATTTACCTTCTGCTGGTGATGATTCTGTCTTAGTCAAATAGCACGGAAATAAACATTTTATGTTGCCATGTATAATCTCAAGTATTCATGAGCTAGCCACAAGCTGCAACTTGGAATCTTATGTGAATTTTTTTTAGATGGCCTCCTGTTACACTTCCTACAATTGACTTCATGCCCATAATAAGATTGGCAGGGTGGACCTTGATTTCACTGGGATAACCTACAATGAAAAACAATCCTGCAGTCTTGAAAAGTGGCATATAAGGATCAATTGGGTGGTCCCCTGAAGCTGTGTCAATGATGAAATCTAGAGTCTTTGATGAAGCCTCTATCTGCTCTTTATCAGTTGACACAATAAATTTATCTACTCCAAGAATGTTCAATGCTTCATCCTTCTTTGATGCAGATGTGCTAAGAATTGTTACATTCAGTCCAAAAGCCTTTCCAAATTTTACTGCCATATGACCAAGACCTCCTAGCGCAACTAATATGAGAGACTTGCCTGCATGATTCATGTGATAACGAATCATAGGGCTGTAAACAGTAATTCCTGCATAGAGAAAAGGTGCAGCTGAAGCCAGTGGTAGATTGTCTGGTATCTTATAGAAGTACCTTTGGTGAACAACAATGTGACTAAAATATCCTCCTTTAGTTACTGTGCCATCTACATCGATACCATTAAAGGTTAAAACAGGCCCTTTTTCACAGTAGATTTCCATCATTTCGTTACAATATTCACATTGCTGACATGAACTGACATATGCACCCACTCCAACATGATCGCCAACCTTAAAACAGACCACATTGATGTCAACTTCTTTCACAATTCCAACAATTTCATGCCTTGGCACCAATGGATACTTTGAATCACCAATTTTATTCCCGATGTATGCAACATCGGCATAGCAAACTCCTCAATGAGTTATCTTTAATGAGATATCATCAAGGCCTGGGACTCTTCGTTTAAATTGGTAATATTTCAAGTGTAATGAAAATCTTAAACACACAGAGAATATGGGCAATATTCAGTCAATTTAGGCAGAGACTAAGCAAAAACTGTGACTCAACTAATAGAAGCAGATATTTGAGGCGATAATTGCTCAAGCATTGATCACAGAACCATAATTTAAACCGTTTGATAATTGAAACGCACACCTGTATGATGAGTTTGCTCTCCAAACTAGAGTTTCAACTATCTTTTGCCACTTGAAAAAATCTGCAGCTGTAATTGCACGCTTGTATGAGGGATTTTAGGCTGTTTGATCTGCATTATCCATACGATCCGTATGCAATATCCATTCGGTTATGAAATGATCCATTCATTCAATCTTTCATTGATGCAATCTATTCCTGCCATGATAGGCCCATACAAACCGATGACATGCATCTTCATTTTGAAATAGAAAAGATCACCTACATTCACACCAGGAATAGCTCCAATAGGTATAGGCTGTGAAATGGTTGTCTCAACTGCACGTACGGGAAAGCTGCCCATATCTAATGGTAAAGGATGCACCCCTCCCGCAACTCTAGATAAAGGAATTTCATTGACATTCCTTCCAGGTGGATAACGATATACGCGGTTACCATGAGGTAGCATCTGCTGCTGTAGAAGTGGTAGCTGCTGCTGTGGTTGCTGTTGTATAGGTGCTACACCACCTCGCCTACCACCTGGATGCTGGCCCTGTTGAGCCTGCATGAGAGGGACATAAAAATTTGGAATAGGTGCACTTCCTGGCCTCATACCTGGGATTAACTTGTTATAGGACATAGGTGACCGAAGACCAAGAGCCACCACGAAAATTTGCACTGCGAGTATAACTTGAATTCTTAGCAGACTTTCACCACTCGATTCATTCCAGACCTTTGAGTCAAACTCTTGCACGTTCTGCATAGTTTGAAAGCACATTTCCAAACATGCCGGTACATACTCCACAAAGTCTTCCTCATAGAACTGGACATCCTCCATGAGCAAACACAAAGATCGGCAAGATGTAGGTTTCACAGCTAAATCCTTATCTTGGAGCAAACCCAGCAATGCACAATATACAAGCTTTCTGATCTCACCTTTGATCTCAGATACCCACTGGCCCAAAATCAATGCAACCCTGCGACGAATTATGCGTCCATTTGAATGTGTGTTATGTAGCTCAGGGAAAAGCACTCCTTCAAACCATGCTTTGAAGCTTAAATAGTTGGACAGTTCATAATTAATAACTCCAACAACACTGTAAGAAACCTCCTTGAGAAGCATTCCTGGTGTTATATCAAACTCAGATGCATGGCAATTACCCATTGCCTCCTTAATAATATCAACTACAAGCGGAGCCAAAATCTGTCTGTAAAGTGCCTTGCATTTTCTTTAAAAGCATAACCTGCATGTTCTTCTGAGATGAAGATTTAATTTATACTCATGTATGTAGCATTTGTCACATCCCTCATTAGGATAGGAAAAAGGGTGATCTGAAGGGACAGAGCCATATACTGGAGTTGGAACTTTTGGATGAAGAAACTCCCTTTCAGTTCGAGGGGGCAGCTTCACCACATTTGCCCAATTCTTCTCATGCATCCCTACAACTTATTCAAACTGTAATAAAATGCTGAACACAAGTCCCTGCTGCAAACTACTAGACTAAAAAGGATCTCATGCTCGATGACGAGCTTATTTTCTATCTATTCCTACTCTAACTAGTAGAGGCAGATTCATCAAGTAAAACTGAATTTCCAATGCAGCCAGGTAAGAAACTGATTTAATGATATCATGCTTGATCTTGACTTGAAAAATATTAGAAACCATAGCATACAGAAATGGAGTTTGAAAGGGCGGCGGAACCAACCTTCGTTTGACAAGAGCAATTTGACATTTATGCTGCTTGAATACTCCAGATAATCAAGAAAAGGATCAATGACACTGTAAGAAAGCACTTCTTCCTGTTGCTTCAGCTGAACATCAGAAGATCTCTACGTACCCTCCTTCTGAGAATAATTGCCCCCCTCAACTGCGTGTAAATATGAACAGGGTTGTAAACTAACTTCATTGTTGGTGATGAATTATTTGTTGTTGTCTACAGATCTATATTCAAGTACGGTGCATGCTAGCCAGATGATTTCTATAGATGACTTTTCAATGTCAGCTGCAGACTCAGGATAGCTAATTTTTTCACAGTATTGTTCTTCATCAACATTAAATTCATAACTGTTATAAATAGGAGGGCTGCTCTTCAAGTCARCAAAATCTGATGTAGGAATCTGATCTGCTTCRTCTGCATACTTATCAAAGATAGGTGAACAAAAAACCTCTGTGTCTAGCAAAGAAAGACAAGCAATCTTCAAATCCTTCTCATCCGTCACAGGCGAAAAACTGTCATAAGACACCTCTTTGAAAATTGGAGAACAATCCTCTTTTATAACCGATTCTTCATACAAATCAAAGGCAGCATGTGCAACAGAGATAATATCTAATGCATCTACAGATATATAATTCTCATTATAACCATTTGTATTATGAATATCTTCCTCTTGAACAACAACAATAGAAAGAATTTCATGTTCACAACTAAAAGAATAGACATTTTGAATATGTGAATGAAATTCTTCACAACAACCCTCAAGAAGAATTTCCCGAGCAAAAAACCTTTCACATTGATGATGGAATACTGTATGAAACTCTTTTAAAGAAGATATG
>JASDQU010216345.1:13368-26090 GCA_032191745.1 Picea mariana | reverse complement strand
CCTTCTTATTCTTTGATCTAAATATCGTACAGATCATCTTCATCTGGTGCTTCCTCTTGCACATGGTAACATGACAACAGTTCTTTGACTGTCTGTTTGTTCCGTTGTTTTTCTTCTGTGATAAGTTCTACTTTTGGTTCTTTGATGAATATCACTCCTCTTATCTATTTAAGAGAAACATCTATGTTGGGGTTCTCATTCTCGAATGAGAAAGTGACTATAAAATTCTGTTGCAGTATCGTCCAGGTCACAGTTCCTTTGCGCAATTCGTGGTCTCTATACCAGTTTGTTGGCATGCCCTCTAGGGTGTGTATAAAATGATGAGGCCATTCCTCTAGGGGTGTCATTTTCCACAACGTTCTGCACTCCTTCAAGTGTTCCGATGGTGCCCCTTGTCCATCATACTTCTTCTTCTTGTTGTTGTCTTTTTGTTCTGCGCTGAACTTGATGCGCAGTAACTGCTTACATTGTACCAATCTGTGATGGTATCTTTGTGTGCACCCCACCATCTTGCAGGTGTGGCCTTGAGTGCTATATCAAGTGCTAACAATCTTTGATTCTATAAAACTCCATCTTCATACTATGCCAAGAATACTTCCAGATCATTTATTTTGTGGAAACTGGGTGGTTCCCTTATTTCCGTGCCTACCCATCTTACTGCGCGGTCTATTCTTGCACATATTCTCGTGGAAACTTCATGTAATCATTGTTTCTAGTTCTCTAAACTGGTGTCTAAGTCTATTTCACATGAAGTAATGCTCCGCCAACTGAGTATCCCATCTACAGTTGGGTTTACGTAATCCGCATCGCGTGAAGTTGTTCTGTACAACTGGCTGATTTTCTCTAAGTCTAAGCACGTAGGTTCTATGAACCTTTCCCCTTCTTATGGGTCCAATGGCACAATGAACCTATATTCCCCTAACTCAAATTTCATTTTCCTTGTCTTCAAGTTGATTATGGCTTGGTTGTCAAACGCCCAATCCAACCCAAGCAACGCTGGATATGGTGTTGTGTCGTCCACTATTTCAATGACTTCAAAGTCCGGTTTAGTGCGCACTCCATCCAAGTCTACTATCACTCCTTTCAATCGACCAATTGGTAGCAATATGTGTTGGTTTGCTAATTTCAGTTGAACAGGTGAATATCCTAAAATGGGCTCTCCCATGCATTGCCATGTCTTCTTTGTTAATACATTAACTTCAGATCCTAGATCCAGTATGATATCTCCCATGTTGAAATCTATGATATTGGCATTCAGTCTGAATTCCCTACTCATTGTTCTCCTTGTATGGAGGTGATTGACTGTCTTCTATTCTAGGTTTCCTTTCATCTCGATGCTACATTTTTCTAATATGTTTTGCAATATTTTCACAGATGATGGATCATTTAATACATTTACACATGATTGAAAAAAGCCTTTGATTGTACTTACTTGTCCCATGGGTTTCATTTTGTTGGTATGATCCAATACCGGAGGCATCTCGTACTCTGGTGCTTCCTTGCTTTGTTGCACGATTGAATTCGATGCCATGTCTTCCTTCTGAAATTCTTCCCTAGCTTCCTTAAATATCGCCTTTTCATTCTGGGCGTCGAATTGTTTCCTTGGTTCAACGTTCTTTTTCACCCAATGATTTTGTGTTGGCTCTTTTCGGACTGCGTCATTTCCTGTTTTATCTCCTCCATGAGTAACTATATTGATGTTCCATCCTTCATCCCTTGCTTTGGCTGAAATTCACTAAACATTCTGGTTGTTCCGGTTCCTCTTTTCTTGGATCTTTACTAATAGTGTTGGACATTCTTCTGTGTCATGATATGATGCACGACAATACATACAAGTCACTAGTAGAAGCAGACATTCTCTTGCATAATGTCCTAGTTGTTGACAATTGTGACATACCACTGGTCCTCTACCTCATCTGGCTCGTCCTCCACCTTTGTAGCATGCTCGATCTCCTCTTGGCGCATTATATTGAGGTGTCTAATTATACTGTGTAGTATTGTACTGAGGTTGTGATGTGTTGTACTATAGTTGTGCATTATTATATGGTTGTTGCGCAGTATTATACTATTTTTGCGCAGTGTTGTATGGAGTTGGAACTTGATTAAACTGTGGTGTGGCTTGCCCAGTCATCATTTCTGCCTGCACTCTATATGCATCTGATGTCCTTTCTCACATTAACTTCGTAGTTCTACAATATTTGTCATCGTGGCCTACTGACTTACAAAAGTTGCAATATGAACTCTTTGGGACTGTCTGATATTTCTGCATCATCGTACAGTGATAAGGATTGTGACCCCGTTTCTTGAAATTTTGCACCATAATCCTCCTATTGGTAACGGATTTGGAATTCCCGCTGCCATATATAGCGTGAATGTCAGACATTCGTTCTTGTGGTGTCCTTCCGTCTTGCATGTAGTGCACCAAATGACTTCTCGTTTGTCCTTACTCTTATTCTGGTTTAGCTGAAACGTTAAGTTCTTCAAATCCTCCTTCAGTTGTTCGATAGCTAGGTCCGTTTGCTGATATTGGTTTTCTTCCAGTTGCAGGGCTGCCTGCAAAGCCTCTTCCTACGTCTGGAACTTCTGTTGTTGCAATGGGTATTTTAAGCATGGGAGTAGTGAGTTGACAAACAGGTGTCGATGTTGCATATCGGTCATGAGGTATTTTAACTTTCCCTTCAATTGCTTTAATATCTGATCAATCTCCCATACAAACTCTCCTGGTTTCTGTCTTATTTCGATCATCTCATTCATGTACTGATCCTCTGAAAATGGCTTATGGAACTCATTAATCAATAAATTCTTAATGTTTGTTAGTGTCCTTGTCATCACAGGTGCACTGTTTGCATCTAGACTCATGTACCAATATAATGCGCGGTCTCTTAGCATAATAGCTAACTGCACAAGTTTAATATCTTCATCAGTGATTTGTTTTGCTTCCCATATCTTTGCACAAATTAACAAGTGTTTCTCAGGGTCTTCTATTGCTTCTCCTCGAAATTCTAGTAACCTAATGGTGGGATCGTGTCCTGCCATCCTGAATGTCAAACTACTACCTTCGCGCGGTGTAGATACTTGACTAGTGTTGCCTGAACTGGCTTCTCCAGTTGTTGTTCCTTGTGTATATGTACTTCCTTCTATCTGACTTCTTCTGAACTTTGGTTTTCTAAATGGTGGTGTTCTCTTTGGTGTATTAGTCGCACATGGGTTTATGGGTTCCACACTGACATTAATATGGATAATATTGTTGGCTTGTCTTCCCATTCTTGGACCTCTCGTCTTCCTCTCATATGTTGCGCGAAGGATTTCCTCAATATGCTCCACAACTTGGAAATCCTCTACCTCTTCCTCATCACTCGAAAATCCTTCCCTCGCGGCTACGACTCTCTTCTTGGTATTGACCTTGTATTGGTAGGGTACTCCGCTACGGGTCTTTCTAGCTGTCACCATGATCCTCTTGATCTGGTCATCATCCATCATAATCAGGTCCAATGGTTCCTACTTCTTTCCATTATCCTTTCCTCCTTCCATTTCTCCTCTTTCTATCAGTGCTACCCCCTTACTCCGTGCACACAGGGAAGTTTAGCTGTCTGACTCCATTGTTATTACACCTTTATTATATAGCAGTATCTTAATATAAGTATACAACGATCGAATGTGCCTTCCTTGAGGTACGCATAGAAACTCTTGCTCCGCTGTGCTATATGACTTCGCTGTGTCGACTGCAAACTCTGATATAAAACCTACCAAAATAATGTCAAGCCAAAACTCTATTGCGTAGGTGAATTTGTTGTTCACCTACTGTAACTGCTCAATCTGTACTAGAGTCCACTCTAACTGTCAGATCCTATTCGTTGCGTGGTTATCCTTCAACCCTAGTATCCACTCATGCAATAAGTATGGGAAATCACAGAAAAAGACTTCATGTAGATCAATAAACACGTATTTCTCAAAATATTTGCGAGGTGTTATTCTAGGGTTTCTATTTTCTTTCTGTGCAAACTCTAGCTCTTTGGTTCTTAACCAACTTTCAATCTCTGCTTTTGTGGGATTCTAGGGTCTCAACATCCCCTTCTAGTAGATCATTTCTTTCTTCTTTTCTTTACTCTTCTCTTGCTCAACCTATCTCATCTACTCAATCCTCTCCCATTCCTACTGATGGAAACATAACCATTTGTTGGTTACTATTCTATTTTATCTGAGTTCGTACTGAGTGACCTAGGGTTCATGTCTATTTGGGTTTCCAACAAATCCTCTAAAAATATTGGCCTTCCTAGTAGACCAAAAGACAACACAGCACATAGAGTGCACCGCATAGAGTGCACAACATAGTCTCACCCGAGATAGGTTTAATGGATGGATGTAATACTCATGTGTTTACAGCCTAGGATTGAGTGCGAGATATGAGAACTATAGATTGAACCACTATTATAACTTGTAAACCCAATATACTGTCAAATGCGAATAAACAAAAAATATAACACTAATTCATTCAATATAGAAATATTTACTTAAAATCGATAAAGACACACATGCATTCAATCTCATAACACAGATGTTACCATGGTTCACCCCCTCCTGGGCTACGTCCACAAAGATTTGGCTCTCATCTCTTTTATTATAGTCGTTCTATCACTATAGCACCGTGCGTGTTACAATTCTTCTCAGTTGGGTAAGATCTATATGGGGCAGACTAGATCGCACCAGGATCCTCAGCCTGTGATCTAACACTCAATATCTTCCCTCCTTCGTCCTCTCTAGCTCATCAGCTTACCCAAAATAGGTCATACAACAAAATATTACATATCGTAAGAACTCATAGGTAACTAGCTAAACTTGATAATACTCCAAACCCCTCTATGATACCTTGATATATATATTTATATGTTTCTGGCACTTCAACTGTTACAATATATTACCAAAACCATAACCCTAACGTCGTTAGGTCTTCCCTGCATGCATGCGTGTTGTTCTTCCTTCCAGCTGTCGCTTTCCTCGTGCATGTTCTCTTTCCCAAAATTGCCTTTCTTTCTGCTTTGGCCTTCTTCCAACACCCATCCACATTACCTCTCTTCTCACCTCCTCTCCTAACCCTTAGTGATTTTTCCCTCCTTTCCTTCATGCCCACCACTCCCCCTCCCCTACCCATCAACCCTATATCTCTCCCTTTCCTCCTCTCCTCCTCTCCATTCATCTTATAACTCCCTCCTCCTTGGCTCATGTTACACACCTATTTGTCACACTACCAAATGTCCCACTTAAGTGTCGTAAGTGTTGAAAGTGTCGTACTACCAAAGGTTTCACTTAAGTGTCACACGTGTCTCACTACCAAATGTCACACTTAAGTGTCGCATCTGCTACACACCTAAGTGTCATACTTTACCAAGTGTTGCAACTTCGTCACCATGAGAAAGTGTATGTCATAATCCCTAGACATGTTGAAGAGGAAATCTACCATTTAGAGGTCGAAATACGACCTTTTTCCTTGTGTTTTTGGCCTTGTTTGAGCTTCATCACCCCCCCCGCCCCACTCCCCGCCCATATATAAGAAAGGATAAACCTAGATCATCACTCCTTGGTTAGTTATATGGGAGTGATAGTCTCACCCTCTGCTCAATTATGGGGGGGAGATGAAGTAGTTGCAACCATCATGCCTTATTTTGTGAGGTTGTTTTTGGGATATTTCAGTTGGTTAAGGGATTTGTTCGAGCTACGTTATATTCATGGAAAGTTCAATCTTGTTTTTTTAGCTAAATCCTCATTTGACCACATCCTCTCCTCAAAACTATCTTATGGTTTTGATGCCTCAATGCCTATATAATGGAGGCCATACTTGAGTGAAAGGGATGGAACTTATAGCACCATACTTATGATTTTGTGACATTCAAGGGGATGGAAAGGGGATCTTGGAGGAGTTGATGCAATATCAAGATTGTGATTGTAAGTGCTTCACTATTGATTTCTTTCCATTAATATATAACTTGGCCTATTCCCCTCATACTTTTTTTTGTTTACCATATGCATGTATATTGCTATATAGTTCAACATATATAGATTTGTTCTATTTGAAAATATATTGTAGAAGAAGGATGTATTGTTGTGTTCTTTGTAGGATTTGTCTTGGAGCTTGGACAAAAAGATCAAGGGCTGGAGCAATGAGGACAATCGACATAAAATAGGTAAGTATTCTATCCTTCTCTTCTCATTCTTATTGTTCGCATAGAGAGTAGATATAGGGGGGAAGTAGAAAACACTTTGGTCCTCTTTGTATTGGATCAAAGGGGTCTTGATCCAAGGGGGGTTTCACCTGTTCGCAGGGGAAAATTTTCCACAATAGATCATCCCTCCTTTCCTTCATTCACACCACTCCACATTCCCTATCCATCCATATTTTAGTGCTCTTTGTAATTTTTCCAATGAGCCATCATTTTCTTGATTTTGAGTTCGTATGTGTAAGTTATGACCTAGGCAAGTTGCACATCTTGTCAAGGTTGTGATTAAAAAGTATTGTTATTTATCACTAGAAAATAATATTTAAGTGTTCCCAAGCTATATCTTTGTTCAATATATTCCTAAAGACATGTTTTTTACCTCATTCTATACCTAGATAATTGAGCTATGGATTTCACAAGTTTTTGTAACTATCTCAAGTGTTGGGTCTTAGTAGTGCATAAAATAGCTTTGGGTTTATAAAGTATGCCTTAACAACATAACATAAGAATTATGGGTTGAAAACTATAATCCATTTTTTATTATCTTTACTATGGTACCCCATTTTTCCCATTGTGCTATTGAATGATTGATTTATGGCCTATTCTTTTACAATAAGAATAATACAATATTTCTGCTCTTTGGTCTTTAATTGGCATAAGTTTCCATGGAATGGAAAAGTGATCCTTCAACACTCTCTTTTTAGAAACAATTTTAGACTTTATTTTGCAATCTTTCTTCAAGTTAGAAATTAGGTTGCTAATCTAATGTTTTTTCTTGTATGTGCAATGATTATATTTAGTTTTTATTTGGTCATGGTCATAGTTATAGGAAAACCTAGTTTTGATGATTGGCACAATACAATAGGGAAATCACTAATTGAATCTATACTTGCAATGGTTAAATTTTTCTTATGTTTGGTCATAGTCATAGTTAGAGGAAAACCTAGTTTTGATGATTGGAACAAAACAATGGGGCAATGACTAACTGAATCTATACTTGCAATGGTTATATTTGGCTTATGATCGGTCATAGTCATAGTTAGAGGAAAATCTAGTTTTGATGATTGGCACAAAACAATGGGGCAATGATTAAGTGCAAATATACTCAAGGCGATTAAAAGAAACAAGATGCCACTCCCTCACCAAACCAATCCCTCACTCTTAGACTTGCAAAATAAACAAGGGTAAAAAGGGAAGGCGTGAAGGAATTTGCAAAAACAATGAAACAAAAAGGATGAGTAATCTTTCCAACTGGGGAGAAAAAGGTCCATGACCAAGGTAAAAAAATACAAGATAGAAGAGTGCACAAGTGCCCACATGGGGGAGGAATAGTCTTGATGAAAAGATGCCCATGTACCAATGCAAAAGGAACTCTATTCTATTATCCTTCATTGAACATGGATTTACAATGATATTAATACATTTCTCTGATGCAAGGAATGCATTTCTGCACTTAGAATCCAATAGGACAACAAAAATTGAATGGAGTATGGAAGGTTGACACTAAATGGCTTCTCACATATGTGCATTTTGTGCCTTACTCTCTTCCTTGGTAAGAATTTTCCTATTGGAAGAATTTGTTCATGAGGTATCTAGCACCCATAATTCTTCATCCACCTACATGCATACAATTTAGAGGCCTATAGTATACGCTAAATGCATTGTGTGCATTTCTATATAGAATGTCTTATTTTTCTTGTATGTGCAATGATTGTATTTGAATTTTGTTTTGTCATAGTCATAGTTAGAGGAAAACCTAGTTTTGATGATTGACACAAAATGAGGTTTTCCACCTTTATGCAAAATCACCACACTTATTCAATGAGACATAAAAGCACCATAAATTCATACTTACACAATTTTTCTCTTAGTGCTTGAGTTGTTATTTTAGCTCTTTTGGAATCGAGAAATGGATGTTAGAATCCAAATGAAGAAGAAAAAACATTTGTTAAATCCATGTTGTATGTGGGTTGTTTGTTATTTTGAGGTATTGGTTTGCTAATCTAATGTGTTTCCTGTATGTACAATGGTTGTATTTGGTTTTTGTTCATTCTTAGTCATAGTTAGAGGAAAAACTAGTTTTGATAGTTGACACAAACAATGGGGAAATCATTAAGTGAAAATATACTCAATGCAATTAGAAGAAACAAGAGGCCAATCCCTCACCAACACACTCCCTCCACAAGGAATTATTTTTCTTGCATGTGGAATGGTTGTTTTTGGCTTTTGTTCATTCATAGTCATAGTTAGATGAAAACCTAGTTTTGATGATTGGCACAAAATGAGGATGTCAACCTTTGTGCAAAATAACCACACTTATTTTAACTATGATCCCAAAATCTATCCCTATGCAAAGTATACTTTATATTTTTAAGTATAGAAAGGTTGACTAAAATCATCCTTCAAGTGAAGACATAAGTCTGAAAGTTGTCATTTCAAAAGTATGGATGAAGAGTATTATGCATAATTTCCATTAATATCACATCCTTTTAGCATCCTCATAAGTATTTTAGCATCCAAATTAGTGTGTTTTTAGCATCTCATTTGTTTCCTTAGACTAAATTTATTGTCTCTTGAGTGTCCTTGTGGTCATATTTTTTGTCATAATTCCATCTTACTAGGGTCTTAGGGTCTCCTCAGTATGTTACTAGGATATTCATAGCATCCTACTTTGTGGTAATAGTAAAACTAAAAGTACTATCGTCATAAAACTCTAACAGGGACTCATATCTATGAACCATTGATTGCGTTGACTCCTGAAATTGGATTACAACTAGGAGCACTCCTCTCACATGATTCTATTTCCAAAAAAAATGTTTTATTCAACGATCTCTAGAATTAGAGTTTTGCTTGGAAAGAAACAATGCAAATTTTGCACTAAGGGTCAATTTTTCAAAACACTATATCGGGTGATTGTGGATAGTGTACTCACACTATCCTTTTCAAAACACACTTGTAGGAGATTATAAAACTCAATTATGCTTCTCGATTTGGTTTTTATGCCCTCAGACCAAATTCTCAATGTGTCCCTAAATGGCTCCAAGAAGCAAGTTGAAACTTGCCATAAAAATCTAATTGGGACTCAAATAGATGAATCATTGATAACATTGGACTTATGAGATTGGATTACAGTTAGGCGCATCCCTCTCCAACGATTCTATTTCTCAAAAATATTTCATTCAACGATCTCTAGAATTAGGGTTTTACTTAGTAAGAGACAATGCAAATTTTGCACTAAGGGTCAACTTTTCAAAACACTGGATCAGGTGATTGGGGATAATGTTCCCACTTTATCCTTGGAAAAAAACACTTGCAGGAGCTTATAAAACTCAATTATGATGCTCGGTTTAGATTTTATGCCCCAAACCAAATTCTCAATGTTTCCCTAAATGACTTTAGGAAGCGAGTTGCAACTCGCCATAAAAATCTAATTGAGACTTGGATCAATGAACCATAAACTATGTTGGAATCCTAACCTTGGATTATAACTAATGGAACCACTCTCCCATGATTCCATCACCTAAAAAATGTTTTATTCGAAAATCTCCTGAACTAGGGTTTTTCTCAGTAAGAGACAATGCCATTTTTGCACTAAGGGTCAATTTTTCAAAACATTGGATCGATTGATTGTGGATAGTGTTGTTAAATTAGCTTTGGTCAAGCACACTTGCAGGAGATTATGAAACTGACTTATACTGATCGGTTTGGATTTTATGCCTTCAGAACAAATTCTCAATGTGTCCCTGAATGGCTTCAGGAAACGAGTTGCAACTTGCCATAAAACTCTAATCGAGACTTAGATCAATGAAATGTCGATTGTGTTGGAATATTAACATAAAATTAAATCTAGGGGAACCCATCTCTTCTCATTCCATTACTAACAAAAATGTTATTCGATGATATCCATAACTAGTGTTTTTCTCAGTAAGAGATAATGCAATTTTTACAATAAGGGTCGACTTTTCAGAACATTGGATTTGGTGATTGTTGATAGTGTGCTCATGTTGTCCTTGGGAAAACAAACTTGCGGGAGATTATGGAACTCAATTATTCTTCTCAGTTTGGATTTTATGCCTCCGAACCAAATTCTCAATGTGTCTATGAATGGCTTCAGGAAGCGAGTTGTGACTCGCCATAAAACTCTAACCAGGACTCAGATTGAGAAATAGTCGATTGCATTGGAATCCTAACACCAGATTACAACTAGGGGCACCATTTTCTTGACATAAAACTAAATCTAGGGGCACCCCTCTCTTATGATTCCATTACTAAAAAAAATGTTATTCGATGATCTTCATAACTAGCATTTTTCTCAGTAAGAGACAAAACAATTTTTACAATAAGGGTCAACTTTTCAGAACATTGGATTGGGTGATTGTTGATAGTGTGCTCATGTTGTCCTTGAGAAAACAAACTTGCAGGAGATTATGGAACTCATTTATTCTTCTCAGTTTGGCTTTTATTCCCTTGAACCAAATTCTCAATGTGTCTATGAATGGATTTAGGGAGCGAGTTGCGACTTGCCATAAAACTCTAACCAGGACTTGGATTGACAAAGATTTGAATGCGTTGGAATCCTAACATCGGATTAAAACTAGGGGCACCCTTCTCATGATGTGCACTAAGGGCTTGATTTTTCAAAAAACTAGATTGGGTGATTGTTGATAGCTTTGTCATGTTGGCCTTGTTCAAACATGCTTGTAGGAGCTTATGGAACTAAATTATGCTCCTTAGTTTGGATTTTATACTGTCGGACCAAATTCTCATTATGTACTTGAATGGCTTTAGGAAGTGTTGGGTTGCGTTTTTGTTATATTTCTCTTCCCAATTAAGCCATTAGTCTTAAACTATTTCTCGAATTTCACTAATAATATGTGTCCATCTATGACATAAACCCTCATTAATTCCCTTATTCATGACTCGTGGTTAATACATCGTTTTTCTATGTTTTTAGTGATTAAAAACGATTATATCATAGTTTTGTTGACGATGGTTCATGTTAAGAATTCTCGTAGATAAAATGTCTTCTTCAAATGATATTCAAATTGTTCTTACATTTGCAATGGTCCTCGCCAAGATTCCAAACACCTTTTGTCGAGCTTAAATAGCATGTTCAACATTCTCATACTTGTAGTTCTCATACCCAATATTGTAGCTTGGCTTATTGGTGCATCTCCAAACAAAAATCGAGAACATGGGTTTTCTCCGCAGTGGAGTCAAAATGATGAATTGTGGGTCAGAATGCTCCCATGTCGCACGTGTGGACCTCCAACTCAAAAACAACAATTCAGCGCAATTTGGCAGCAGTTTTCAAACAACTAATTTCCACCTTGATTTTTCGTGCAAATGAAGATGAATCTGAAAATTCTAAAACATGGGTTTTGTTCTCTGTATGGAAAATTGATATACAATCAAGTCGTTTTTTAAAATAAGCTATGGTTTAAGAGTTATGCTCGGCTCTTCAATGTTAATCTTCCCAAAATGAATAAATTTTCCCATATTTGTAATCAACGCCCGGATTTAAGAAAATCAAGTACAACGTCCAGATTTAGTTCATGCCCAACCTACATTCAAAGGATTGGTTAACACAGGCCATGTGGAGCGCTATATTTCAAGAGGAAACAAATAATTTAGTATCTTCTTATTTCATATTTAGTGAATGGATCGTGAATGGTTATCGACTTCTCGAATAGAGTCAACACCATCTAAAATTAAGAGAGATCTATTTCATGTATGGAATTAGTTTTGATCATGTCCCTTCTCTTCTCATGTATAAATAAGGAGGAAGGCGAGTCAAAAAAAAACAAAAAAAAACATATATTGTTGTATCAAAAATTCAAAGAAATCTGAGTATTATTTTGTAATCGAAAGCTTTGGTCTTTAAAATATGAGAACTGGTTATTGTTGAAATTTGGAGCATCCTTCACATATCATTTCGTAGCTCTAGGCACACTGTCCAAGTTGGGAAGGGCCCCTTCATCCAAGTAACGTCTTAGATTTTATTTCTAGTTTAGATGGTTATTGCATTCCATTTATTTCAGTTTGTGTGTTGTTTCCATTTATATTTCAATTCGGTTATGCATTTCTTTAGGAATCTAGGAGATCGACCTTTGAATTAAGAACACTCGCACACTTTCCATCTCGTTCTATTCCACCTCTTATACATCTCTCTCTTTATACGTTTGATTCACGACCTCTCTTTGCTTATCCATGTTTTTTATCCACTTCTAATTCAACCTATCGAATATTGTATTATTTGTTGTGCGTGTTGTGAATATATGTGAGTTTATTGTTCGTTATGAATGTAGTGTTTCAAGAATTATCATATGAACACAACGTTTTGATTATTATCTTGTATATATATTGTTACATTGTTATAGTGATATATCATATATATGTATATGTTGTTATAATAATAATGATTTATTGTTTTGTTATATTTGTATATAATCATGTTAAGTTTCTTTATAATATATATTTTATTGTTATGTTGCCAAATGTAGTGTTGTG
>JASDQU010216343.1:0-15555 GCA_032191745.1 Picea mariana | reverse complement strand
TACAACTAGTACAAATGATCTTAACTCACTTAACTACACTTATAATTCTGTTACAAATCCAACTCACTCAGTTATGGATGAAATAATAGATTAATATTTATTGTCTAATTCATTTAAGGGAAAAGTAAATTAGACACATGTTTCTTGTTGTCTTTTCAACACCACTAACTACCTTCTCCACCATGCGAAGAAGTCAACAGTGAATCTGAAAGCAGAGGTATCATTCCCCAACCTAGGGGAAAGACTCGTCCACCTCTCCATATGAGTCTCGGTCACAGGATGTGCTATCATCACAACTTGTGGATGCATCTGAGGGATACACTATAAGAAAAATGAAACTAAGAAAGAACCGTATCCAAAAAGTTTCTATCTGCTAGTCCTGCATTTGGATATTTGTTCTTTGACGTTCCTCAGGAACCCTGCATTCTAGTTGAACAATCTTGGTTCCAAAAACTATATGGCATAATAGATTTTTGATTTAGAATCCAAGTTGTCTCTGGTGCTCCCCACAAATTGGTGATGGTGAATAGAATGGATCGAAGTGCTAGATAACTCACATCTTTTATCACGATCTCTCCTCCCACCAACCGTGACCTCGATAGGAAATGTTCGACAACATATGCCTCGGTTAGTTGCAGAGTAGCCCGATGTTCAGACAAGAGTATGGGTTCCCCTCTCCTAAAGAGCCCCGTCAGAAAATATACATTGTTAATTTAAATTTCAATCATATGCGGTCCTATTCAAAATGCTTTATCTGCATCGTCCCATAGACCAACCAAGTATTCAAGCAATAGTACTTCCTTTGTCATGTTTTGAAGCTTGAAATGTTTTAGCAAGCCACAATTACGCAAGGCCACCCTCGCTTGAGGGCCTTGGAGAGCGGCAATATCATCGAACCCATGCTCACACGCTTTCCACTCAATAATGGCTAGCTATAGATGAAACCTACAAAAACATCAATTAATCATCATTAGCTAAATCCTCATGGAAAAAAATTGCCTCTTTTTAGCCTAAAAATAAAAGATTTTTTTAGGTTTGTACCCAGTTCTCCCTCAAATGATCCTACAAAGTGCTAGCATGCCCTAAACATACACACTAACACGTTGAAATCACGATCGACACTCCCCTCAGTTCCTTGAGGGAGCGTAGATCTAGTTCAGTGCTCCAGGGCTTCCCAAGGAGCCTAGAACACCTAAAATAAAGATTAAAATGAAGTAAAAATGAATGAAAAAGGATGAGAAGGAAGAGACAACCAACCTGGTATGGAAAGATCTGAAAACGTTCTCCCACAGCTCCCATAATCGATGCTCAAAAAATGCTCCAAAAGAGGTAAAAATCCAAGGACCAATGGAGAATGGTAAAAAACAATGGTAAAAATGAATTTCTAACCTAGTTTGATATTTGATATGGTCAATTAGGTCATTTCTCCTTATTATAAAGTCTATTTTTGGGTTTTTTATTATTATTTTGAGAAATTACTAATGTCTTATCCCATAACAACTTGATTTTACAGGAATCTGAGTGGAATTCTTTTGATGACCTTGTAATAACCAATGAGCTTAGTCTTTGTTCTTTCTCGTGCTCACAAATACATGAGAATGTAACCAAGTATACTTTTATCGCTTTTTTGGACTCGTAAAGGTTATACAAAAAAGGAACCCCCTAGAGTCTCCTTTAAGCTCTTTTCAGTCTCTCTAAACATGAAAAGATTGTCGAGTGATCTTGCTTCCTTTCACACTCGTTAAAAGGTTTGAAAGGGCATCTTCTGAGTAATAGTTTATCTCTTTTTCGGACCTCAGAGACTGAAATTACAAAAAATGACAACCCTAGAGTCGCCTTTAAGTTCTTTTCAAACTCTCTAAACATGAAAAACCATCGAGTTTTCCTTCTTTGGACTCGCTAAAATACACATTGAAGGGCACATATGGGAACTAAGCCTTACTTCTTCTAGTATTAAAAAAAGGAGGAGGAACTTACCGAAGGTGAGTTATATTGAGCATGTGTTATCCTCCCCGAGCTAGTTAAATTAAAAAGAGGTACTCATCTATTTGGATGGGGGAAAAAATTGAAGGAAGTGAGTCAAGTTTCTTGAAAACTTTTGTAAATAGCTCTTGCAGTCACCCTTGAACACGACACTTGTTTTTAACCTTCTTACTGAAAACTTGGATAATCCTCTAAACCTTTGCACTGAACCAATTCTATGAGTCTTTCCACTCCTTATATCCATCCAAATAATTCCTCAGAACCTGTTGCATTATGTCTTGGTCCACTCTGCGTTTATGCTGCCAAGTCTCATGTCATGCCTCAGTGTTCAAGGGAAGTATCCACCTCTAGAGTCAACCATCTACAAAATTACTAGTTTCCATACCCGTGTCAGTCTGTGTTCATTCACTATATATCATCACTTTCTTGTCTCAGTTTCGTGTCGATGATGGGGGATACATCAAGGCCTTCCTTCGAAGAGTCTTTTCCTGTTGACTCGAACACATCATCCAAGAATTAGAATTAGAAACCAGTTAGTACCTTGGGACATGCATGCCTCAATGGAAGGCCTCCTCGCTTCCGAAAATAGGTTTACATCATTGACCTATGATCGTATGATTCCACGAATGTTTGACCTCGGCTCATTTATTCACATTTGTTGGATTGTACTAGGGTACCTTGGGATTCATTGACATCACTAGTGATTTCCCTCGCACTTGTTAATGATTTACCTCAATGACCGGTAATCAAGTGGTTTCTACCATGTTTGAAATCAAGACATATATTCACATGGCTATATTCATACCACATTGGGATTGGGACGAATACCTTGGGTTGAGCATTCATTATGACATCTTCTTTTCCCAGGTTGCGAAGGAATTCATTTGAGCGTGCAAATACTTATGTTGTCACATAGATCCACATTGTATTTGTCCGTGGCTATGTTTTATCATATCATAGCTCCATTGTGTATTTTGTGTGGCTACGAATAGTTCATGTCATAGAAGTATGGATCCACATTGTATCATTGGTGGCCATACCCTTAGTCAATATCATCATGCATCCACAGTGTATTTATTGGCGGCCATACTTTGAGTCACTTATAGTCCGAGCATAGGTATGCCTGCCTCGGGATTGGAACACATATTAACATTTGTTTGATGGTTGTCTGCATCTTCTACCAGGTTCCCTGACTCCATACCCTTGGTTCGAAGAATCTATGAAGTGTTTCATCCATCAACTTTCATTTTTTGACTTCACACTTTGGGGGGAAATATGTTACACATCAAATTTCCTCACTTTGTAAGTGTCACAATTTTCGCAAGTGTCGTAAGTGTTGCATTTTCTTCACGTAATTTTCTCTTCATGAACAACACCATGAGAACACTTGATATGACCCCTAAAACATGTTAGAATAAGGAACCCCATCATTTGATAGTCGGAAAAAAAGTGTTTTTCTATGAGAATTGGTCATCTTGGAAACTTTTGGAAGATCAACGCTCCTCTACTCATATGAAAGGAGCTCTAGCACTCTTTGTATATCTAGAAGGGAGCGTTATAGTGCTCTGTTTCCCATTGTAAAGGAGCATCGAATTGGTTGAGAAAATCTTGGGAAGGAATCCCCTTTTCTCTAAGGATAACTATGGATGATTTGAGTTGATTTGGCTTGAATCTAACCTTTAGGTTGCATCTAAGGGTGATATCACAACTATTGGAGTTATATCCTCAACTAATCCTAAATATAACCAAGGTGGTTGGGCCTCCTAAAGCCTATAAATGGAGGCATTTTCATGGTGAACAGGGAGAAAATAATAAGCAAAATCATTTTCATTTTGATCGTGAATATTTCAAGAAAGGGGTTGGACGAGGAGTACTTGGAGAAGTTGTTTCAACACCATCAATGTTCTTGTCTACTGTTCTTTCGATTTTTGTAGATGGATTTTTTTAATCTAATATTGTAGAGTAGGAGTTCTTTATTTCTATTTGTTGTCCATCGCATTGCAGGTGTCAAGTTGTGCTAATGATTTTGGAGATCAAACTTGGATTGGAAGCAGTGAGGAATAACTTCGAAACAAGGTGCATCACACTTTTTCTCCCTCTCTCTCTTTCTAATTAGTTAAATTGAATTCAAAGGGATGTTAGTGTCCATTTGTGTTTTTCTGTCTTGGTATTAGGGGTCTAGAAACCAAGGGAAGATTCACCTTTCCGAAGGGGAATTGTTCTGTAACAACGACCTTATCCAATTTCTTCTATTGTGTGGAGAGACATGTTGCGGAGGTCATGGATGTGGCTATCACCTTCCACTTACTTTGAACATGAATCATGAAGAAGACAAAATTATTGGTATGAGAGATAACCTTCCTGCATTGCTTGGCAGAGATTAAGGAAATGATAGTAGGTGGGGTTACCTCAGGTATCTTGTAAATTTCCTGTTCAAAGTAATAATAACACTACGAGGCCTAGACTCATAAACAACATGATGTTTCCATAAATAAGGTTGGCCCAAAATAACATCACAAACATCAAGGGGGGTGACACACAATACCTCATATTTGAAGGGATTGATGTCGTAGGGCAGGCGACACTGTTGGTTGATGCGAAGATCGCTCCCTTAGCGAAGCCATCCGATGTTGTACAGTTGTGGGTGTGGTGTCATTGGCAAAGCCAACTGCTTGATGACCTCCATTGAGATGAGGTTCTTCTGGCTACTGCTATCAACGATGAAGTGAAACAGAGTACCCTTCACCCACATATGTGAAGGAAATAGGTTCTCACCTTCCTTTGGTTCATTAGGTTCACCGGGATGGATCTTGGTGGTATCAATTGTGGCCCATTGGGTTATGCATCAATTATTCGTCTCCCTTTTTTTGGTTCTGACTCGGAGTCAGAACCCACATTTGATTCATAGGCTTTCACCTTGGCTGCCAATGAATTCTTGGAGCAACATTCAATGGTGTTATTCCAGGGGCTCTTATGGAAATCACACCATTTCCTAATGTCTTTATTTGTCTTCCCATTGTCCTTCTTTTTTTTCAGCTTAGATTGGTTTTCCCGAGGTTGTCCAACCTTGATTTGTCCTTTGTTCTGTAGGTTGGGCCTGTATTTTCCCTACTTCTGCTATGAGGGGTTTCTAGACCCAAACTACCATGTATTTTATTTAATCTTCTGCTCGATTTTGACAACATATCGATAGGCCACGCCCAAGGATGAGATTTATAGAAACTCCATTTCTTTCTGGATGTATCTATGTAGACCACCGCGGTACTTTAGCACCAAATGTCACTCAGATTATTTGATACCTAGCTTGGTGCACAAGGTATGGAAGACATTGGTTAACTTTGGCACTGTTTGGTCCCTTTCTTGCCGCAGTGTGGTCTATCTTGTATATAAGTCATCATAACTTCCAACAGGGTAGTATTGTTCCTTAATAGAATCCCTGAAAGAACCCCAAGTGGGTGTGACTACGGATAATGTATATTCCTCTGTTGCCTTTTTCTCACAGAAAGTCTCCCACCAATATTTGACATGGGGGATGACCTTAAGGAGCTCAAATGTAATATTTTCTCTATCAGAAAATTTATGGAAAAAAAAATACCCTTCTAGAAGGTTTAACCATTTGTCTACAACATATGCATCTATCTGACCTTCAAATATAGGAATATCAAAATTTATCTATACCTTGAAGGGGGAGGCACCTCCACTCGAGGAAGATGCGTCACATGTTAGCAGTGATCGAAGGATTTGCACAAAAATATCAATCCTCTTGTTCCTATGTCACGTGAGGGATTCCTTGAGCAACAATTTAAAGAGATCTCCTTCCCTATCGTCTCTCTTTTCTTCCCCCATGGGCGATCGCCAGGTTTGGTGAGGCCGATCTTTCAAAGGGTCAACTGCTTCGAGTCCCAATTGCTTATACCCTGACCTCAATTGGGACATGCATAAAGAAACACATGAAGAGCAGACCACTTTGATACCATTGATCCAGATTTATGAGAGGAAAAAAATGAAACACAGATCTATAACATTAACATAGAGATACATTGAACAATAACAGAGATTCATTGAAACTTAACTTCTATTCAATAAAGAAATATGTTGAAACTATAAAATCCAGAATGAAAACAATCTTGCTCGAATGGTGGTAGCTAATCTATGAGAAGAGATGTGGAGGCTACGCGCATTCATATGAGCACATTACAATGAGGCCTCTAGGCCTTTTTAGCATCAAGAAGTAATCATAAAACCCTATAAATCCAAAAACCTAACCCTTGGAGATGAAGCGCCAAAAGTCATGTGGGCCTCGATGGGGTAAGTTGGTACATCAACTTCCCAGGGTTGTAACTTTTGCATACGATCTTCGTTTTGGGTGCACAAATTCCTGTTAGAAAGGTCTATCCAAGGATTACACATGTTTCAATCACACTTTGAATTTGTGTACAATGTGATTGTGGCAGACCCAAAAAACATTGTTTAGGGCATCATAACAACCTCGAAAGTTTAGGACCCGAAAAGATAGAAAAAAACTGCCAAGATGAAAATTGTATGTGAGCGAGTTGGAATAGGTAGGTGGCCACCGATATCCACCTGGATCACCAATCAAGAGGATTAATTGAGAAATTGAGTGTTTCTCAGAGTTCCAGATACAATGAACGAGGTGAAGAGATCACTACTTCAATATGCATAGACAATGGACATAGGCGAACAATATCCTCTCACAATCGGTGTGGGATAAGGAGCATCAATATATTAAAGATTGTTTCTCAAACTACGCAGTATGTACATTGTATTAGTGAACCACTTTATGTATGGCATGCTACTCATCTCCTTCACATGCCCTCCCCATGCCATATGCTATGACAAATGATGTAATCTAAAGGACCAATCATTTGTCCCATGCCTTCCCCATGCCATATGCAGTGACAAACGATGTAATCTAAAGGAATAACAGTTTGACCCTTTGTTGAGTGCCTCTCACATGTATTATTGAACAATCTTTCAATGAAAATTTAATGTCTTACATGTCAATGTCTTTGTAATATATTTACGAAACTTCTTTATAAAAGTGTTAATTCATTGTGTCAAGAAACACTTTACATTATAGTTTACTAGATGTCACATATTTATATAATATCTCTTTTATATCACACTCTCGTAGTTTAATAGATTTAGAGTTTAAATGAATCTAGGTTGATTTTCACTTAAAAAGTAATGGGAATTTTATATAAACGTGCACAAATATGTTAAAAAGGAACAATCAGCCAAACAAATTAGCAGAGAGAGTGTAGACAATGATAAGTGGTAGTGAAATATGACACAAATAATGAAAAACATATTTCGTATATAACATATTGGAGAATGTGCAACACTAGTAGTGGAATATGATACAAATAAATAAAAAGATATTTCATATATAATATATTGGAGAATGTGCAAAGCTGCCCAAACAACTTGGCACATAGTATGTAGATGGTGATAAGTGGCAGTGGAGTGTGATAGAGAGTGTAGATAATGATAAGTGGTAGTGGAATATGATATAAACAAAGAAAAAGATATCCCATATATAATATATTGGAGATTGTGCAGCCCAAACAACTTGGCACATAGTATGTAGATGGTGATAAGTGGCAGTGGAGTGTGATAGAAATAAAGACGATGATATTTCATATAATATAATGCATAATGTGCAAAGTTACGATCGAGATGGAAAAGGATCAATATCATAATCAATATGGTGTAGATTTTAATTAACATATTTTGGAATAAGATGTGGTAATGAAAAGTTGATAGAATGATAGTTAAGAATATGTGTTTTTTTCTTGAAGGTTATATGTTTAAATCTAGAGGGCGTTAGAGTATGTATATTTTTGTAGACTTTAGTAGTCAAATCCCTTAGTGGAGAGCGTCCTTCTCTCACACAAATTCTATGTTGACCTTAAAAATAAATTATTATTATATTTTTTATAATAAAAATATATATTATTAGTAAAATTGATGGAGTCTCCCTAAAATATTTATGAAGTTTCCACAACCCACCTTTAATAATATGGAATAATTTGGGAATAGTTGGACTTTGAAAAGATTTATAAATACACAATTTTAATGGTACTTGTGTGAGTGAATATAATAATATTATGCTTCTCAATCTTTGATGTTGTTTTTTTAACTTGTTTTCATTGTTGTAACAATGACCATGCTATATGTATGCTTAAAATCACGAATCAGGACGAAGTCATTGAGAATTCATTGTCATTTACTCTTGCAGTCGAACAATGACAAAAGAATTAAATATACATATTCCTCAAGATATAATAGAATGATGAGTTCCGCTAAAAATCCTTAGAACAGTGCAAATATATAATGGGCTCACTAGAGAAATTTGATAGATTGTGAATTGTAGAAAATAATGTCATTGTCTCTTTTATTGAAATATTTATAAAAATGATGATGCATATCAACCATTAGACTCTAACTCAAACTGGGTATCTTATTAGCCTGCAAGCAATTGAATTGCAGGGCCATAGAATATTCAGATGTTACATCTTTTATAACATCATCAGATGAACACACGATGTTCAACTTCATCAATAATTTCCATGCCTCCCTGTAATGCAAAAAATAATGCGATGAATCTCATGTACTAGATCTTAAAAAATAGTAGAATAATGGTATCTTTGTGCATATAGTACCTCATTTAAATAAGGAATTGTATTAAATAAGGAATTAAGTTAATGAGAGGCATTAATATTGTCTTGTTTTAGCTTTCACACCTTCATTTTCGGTTACCTATTCAACACATGAAGATGCCATGGTAGCTACCATGTCTTCATATTCGACCACATGTTTAACACATGCTAATGGCTTTGACTAGCCATAACCAAATCCAAACAAATAAAAAATAAATAAATCACCTTCAAAGCATCAATCAGTGGCCCATAACACCTGTTGAACCATATCTGGCTATAGATCTAGGTGTAGAGTAAGAATCAATGGTTTAACCCATTGGTAGAGGAAAAGGCGTGGTGGATAAAGGTGGTAACATTCCTTCCATATCAAGATTTGGCTCTTTCTATTGTTTTTGACCTAGATGTGGGTCCAACAATAGTGGCTTTGTGTGATTTAGTTCCTTATGACCATAAGCATGAACCAATTTCTACTTTTTCGTGATCGAGATCTACTTGAGGAGCATATCTACCAACATCAATTGATTCTATTTATTTTGTTAAAGTAGTAGGAGTAGTTTCTTAAGCTATTAATGGAGTAAAAGTTGATATGAGTGATTACTGGCAAACTATATAGGTCATGGCAACTTCTGTCTTTCGATATGAATAATCTTCCTTCCAATACTTCTTCTGATTTGTTGGTTATGTTGTTGATGGAGCAATGGTGGATTCATTTGTTGACTCAACATAAGTAGATATAGTAGCAGAAGAAGTAGTAAGACTAGAACATGTCAATTATGCCATTGAAGCAACACTTAGAGAAATACCTAGAGAAAATACTATAGAGGTAGGAGAAACATTAGAGACAAGAGCATCAAACTAATAAGCTAAGGTAAAAGAGGCTAGGGAAGAGCCATAACATGTAGAAGATAGAACAATGACAACAATTGCATGGCAGGTGACAGGTGGTTGGTGAGAAGAACGATGGTGACGAAAACTACATGGAAAATGACAAGTGATTGCAAGGATGGGTGGCTTCCCAAAATAGGTCGTATAAGACTACCAGTTTTGGGTGGACGATAGATTTTAGAAAAAAAACTATCCCTATATGGATGCCTTTGAAATAAATAACATCTTTATTTTATTCTACATAATACAAATAAATAATTTAAAAGAATTTAATTTAAATCTTAAAAGACTATATATATATATATATATATATATATATATATATATATAATTATTTTATAAATATTTACTATAATTGTATTTTTTATTTATTAATATTAATATTTTCATCTAAAATGATGACTTAATTCATTTTGTATACTTATATAGAGATATATATCGACAAGTGGAGTGGTCTTTTTAGATGTCTATATTCTTTTGTCAAATTATTTTCTCACATGTTTGAAGAGTGTTGAAGGGCATGAATATTAGATAGAAGTGACAAATTCCTCCACCACAAAGAAATTTGAAAAGGAAATAAGAAAGCATGACACTATAAAGCAAAAGTATATCCAACAATCTATGAGTCAGATATACCGACAACTTATGAATTAGTAAGGGAAGAGAGATCTTTAGATAGCTAAAGGACCTCTATCCCAAGGAACATATACCCTTCTAACCTTATCACAAGGAACTAAGTATTATTGAAAATTTGACCCTAGATAAGAAGAGTACAAAACCTACCTCCCCACCACTTGAGAAAAAAAATTAAATTATTTAATAATCTTTAATCTATTCTATTCCATATAAGATTCTCCTTTATAATAATGAAGTTTTCAAACATATTCTCCAAACTCTTTACCAATCCCACTTAGAAAATCTAAGTAAACATCATCCCTCTAGTGTGAGGTATCAACATGTCAAATCAACTCCACCATTAATCTTCATGCCAAAGTCTCCATGGGATATTGCAAAAACATCACTAAAAGCAAGTTTCAACGTATTTTCTTCCATACACCTCTACCATCCGACACACGGGAAAATTCCGAAACCTCACATGCCATGAATCCATACAGTGACAGTGCCCCCACATTGACCCAACACCTCACATCCTATAAGTCCATTCCCTGGTGCTTCCATGCATGATTCCACCCACATTGTACGCATTTTCCAATGGGTTAATGCTGAAAACTTTGATGGTGCCCAACAACTATCAATTTATTGTTGCTGCGATAAGGCTTGCACAACACTTTACAGCTTACGTGAGCCCATAGTTGCTTGTTTTTAAAATTAGCTTAAGCATGTGATCACCATGATACACGCCAAGAAGGTTTGAACCAAAGCTATACATGAGTATTTTACCTCTGAATTCAGTGAAAGAAGTTCAAGAAGACATTTTTAAGGCTAGCAATATCCATCTTGCTACTTAACATTTACATTTAGTATGAATGTTTTACCACTTAACTCAGTGAAAAAAAGTTTAAGGGAAGCATTTTTAAGGCCAGTGACATCCGTTCCATCTTGCTACTCAACATTGAATGTTGTAGTGGGTGGTGTACAGGTGGTCATTTCGAATGATCTCACTTACAATCCCACATTCACACCACTAGTCACAACATTCAATGCTACATAGCAAGGTGGATATTGACCACCCATTCCTACTGTACTTGATAAATGGTCCTACTTCAGAATCCACAAATATATCTATGTTTCTTATTGTTCAAATAAATTACAGATTTACTTGAACCAAAGCTATGCATCAATGTTTTACAGCCCAACTCAGTAAAAGAAAGCCAAGGGAGGCATTTTTAAGGCGAGCAATATCCACCTACTATTTATCATGAGTGTTTTACCATGGAATTCAATGAAAAAGAATGAGTGTTTTACCATGGAATTCAATGAAAAAGAATTCAAGGGAAGCATTTCTAAGGCGAGCAATATCTACTTTGCTATGCAAAATTGAATGTTATAGTAGGTGATGTATAGGCCATCAAATCTGACGATCCCACCTATATACCATCCACCACAATATGCAATGCTGCTTAATAGGGATCCCACCTATACACTATCCACCACAACATGCAATGCTGATGCTGTTTAATAGAGTGGATGTTGATCCACCCATTCCTAGTATACTTGATAAATGGTCCTACTCCAGAGTCCATAGATATATCTATGTGTTTCTCGTTGTTAAATTACAGGTTTAACATACAATGCAGTATGGAATCAATCTTCAATGTTCTCCTCCATTAAATCACAGTCTACTTCAGCATCGTCGTCGTCCTTCAATAGATCAATTCAAACAAATTAGATATAACAAACTATCCATGGCAAAGAAGATTTCATTTTTTAAGTTTGTACTTTTCAACGTAATTAAGTTGGAATAGAGATTTTATATGATTAAAACAAATTGAAACCATTGTGCAGAAAAAATCAAAAGCTACTTCCACAACTCCTGCCATTTTATGAACAATCGGCCAGTAATCGGAGCAGAAAAGGAAATTAGAAGCAGAGCTTATCTTCCATAGAATGTTGTCTGTCAGGCAAAGTTTATCCGGCCAAACCCTGATTTCATTGGATGCTGTGTGCCTGGCAGAGCTTATCTCGAGAGCCCAACTGCCTATCTTCTACCATTCACAATTTCCTTATATTTGTTTAACCATAGCCTTCCAGTTTGGAATAAAGCGATGGAAGGCCCCCCAAGAGTAAAACGGAATATAAATTCTCGAAAAAAAGTAGGAGCTGAAATTAAATCACTAGAAGGAATAGCAGCTTGTAGTGCATATCCTATCTTGATTGCAAGGGTATATTACATTTTCTCAAAAATAAACTAAGTTTTTATCTTGGTGATTTTGAGAGGGTTGATGTGGATCAGATAAGGTGTGATCTCCGGTTAATTTTAACAATTTAGAGATTTTTGGGTCGAGGTTTTTTAGACCATTGAGTAGCAGTTCCTTAGACCACAGGGTAGTTTTCTTAGTTACCTAAACACTAGTAAACAAAAGAAAATTGTGTATTTATTAATTCTCTTATAACATATAATATTATAAATTATTAAATTTTGACCTTATAAAACCAACACATATTTATTTTAAATAAGTTTATCATGAGCATTCAAACATTTTCTTCAATTTTTTTAATTAAAAAAATGTTTTTACTTTGAAGAATTTGACCTCTCTTAATACATAATAGATGTAAAGTTAAAATGAATCTATGCTGAATATATATATATATATATATATATATATATATATATATATATATATATATATATATATATAACTAACTTAAAGTGGACATTGAAATCTTTTTTAATTATTAGTATTTTTTTAAATACCATGTAAACATTGAAATATTTGTTAAAATGTGAATCCAGATAAATAGATAGATGTAAAAACTTTACACATTTCACTCATTTATAGAAAACCTTGAAATATTTTTACTATTTTTTTTTATAAGAATGTCATGTTGTACAATACTTGGATCAAAATCATATATGTTAACATAAAAATATTTAAACTAAAAAAAAATTATGTTTTTTTCTTCAAAATAGTTAGCACCTTATATACAAAATTTTGAGTTCTTCTTCTCATCAAATTTTATATTTATAGATGCAATTTTCTCTATATTTTGGCAAATTTAACATCACTAAATAGAAAAAGGATTTCTAAAGAAATTAAGCCTTTAGGATATTTGTTATCTTTCCAGCTAATGATATTGTCATCTAGATGCTCTTCATTAAAAAAAAACATATTTTTTCATCATCCTGGAAGACTTACCAGAACTCATTGTTATGGATATCGTGTTGGTAAAAGAAACTACAAAGAAATTCAATAATTCCTTCATCATTTTCTTTTTTACTCTTAGCCACAAAAGTTGCAAGCTTATCGAAAACACCATTTAAGTTTATATGAGTGTGGGTTACCTTTAAGGATAGGAAATTTTTAATAAGGCTCCAAAACAAATAGGTATAATTCTTAAGTGGTTTTTCCAAAGGAAAATATGTAAGTTTAATCAAATTAATGATTAAAGGTGGAAAAAACATATTGATGTCATGTTACATTGCATATATTTTAACATAACTAATGATTGGTAAATTATGCAGTTGGGCACTGAATTGAGTTATCAAATGAGTTTTTTAAAGTTTTAATAGGTTAAATATCATATGATAAATAAAAATAGGAAGGATAAATGTAAAATGTAGACACTGGGTAGTATGGGTGAACTTGTTAAACTTTTGTGGATGTTTTAACAGTTAATTCTAAAAAATGATCGTGGATGTTTTAACAGTAATTTTCATAATAATTCTAAAAATGAAAGGATAGTTATGTATTAAATACAAAATTACCATATAGTTTGACAGATTAGAATATAATCACCAAAAATTATTAAGTGTTTACTTTCTAACTTATTAATGCGTTGTAAATCTAAGACCAAAGCATAACATTTAGCTACATTATTTATACTAAAGAAATTCAAATGATAGATAAATTGATGCAACTTACTTTAAGGGTGAATATAATACAATACATTACCACACCCTTTTATCAAGGAAGCACCATCAAAGTGCATGTTCTAGACCTTATCATTGGGCTTGAGTAATGGCTCGACACTATCAATGTCTTCTTTAGTTAAAATGGAATAAGTGCCAAAATCAATCTCCACATGGTTGACATTATGTTGTGGGAGACATTCGATGTAAGGGGTGACCTCTCTTCCCTCTGAAGCATGATGTTCTTTAATTTCTTAAGAGTGATTAGGTGATTGCCATGAAGGCATACATATTCTCCAGTAAAATCTTGTCACTACCACCCAAGAATAATAGAATAGTTATTCAAACTCATGTCCATTACCTAAATATTAAACCTGGTTGCAATCTTAGGGTAAGCACACATTACTAATGTCACATCCTTAACCTCAGTGGTGATGCATTGCTTATTTTCATTGAAGGTAACGACATTTTTGGGGTTCTAATTATTACATGATAACGCCAGTTGCTCCATGATGATACTAGACATGAAAAATTGAACCCCTTTCCGCAAGGAAATAATGTGTTATCTTGTTAAATATTTTCGTTGATACATAAAAGGGAGGTTTTTATATGGGTGCTTGAAAATGTAGCCATCTTTAGTCCCAAACTCTTCCACATCTTGAAGGAAGACAACATTAGTTTGGTTAACCCTAGGATGGAATTGATTCTTAGGCTGTGAAATGACGTCCATATCCTTATTAAGGTTATTTTTTGGGGGGAGTCCTAAGAGTATCAATAGTGATAATGTTATTTTTAGTGATCTCTAAGTCATTAATGATGTTGTAGCTAGAGAAAATTTGGTGTTTGGAGGGCTAAACAACATTATCAACTTGTGATTTTTATGTAGAATTGGAAGAATTTACATCCTTATAAGTGATGGCTACATTTTTATCTTTAACAACAACATGTGTTTTATTGTTTTGAGGTTAATTTGGCTTGTTTCAGGCCTAAAAGTTCCAATTCCTACTTGTGATAGCAAAACACTCGTTATTGGTACTGGCCCAATTAAGGGTGATTGTAGTAGACATATGTTTCATACCATGCAAATATTCTTTATCTAATTTGAACAATTCACAAGCGTATGTATCATTATTTTCATCACATAAATTACACCATAGGAGAGAGGAAGGACTTGGTGAAAAGTTAAAGGATGGAGTTTGAGTAAGGGTTGAAAAGAATATTTAGGTGCACTATTAGAAATAATCTTTTTTTTCAAAAGAAATTATATAATTATGTATGTCTTGAATCAATTGTAAAATGATAGATACATCAAGTTTATTTTTAAGATCTTGTAGAGGCATCCCTATTCTTCAGGTTTTTTTTTCAAATTCTAAACAATTATACAAGGTTTAGTTTGGCTCAATCACATTTTTCTTTTCTAAGAAATTCTAGAAATCAAGAGGCAAGGTATTGTAATAATGCATCATAACTACT